>OMKZ01021252.1:25852-40417 GCA_900302535.1 Neoniphon sammara | reverse complement strand
TTGTTCTATCTTGTTTTCACCTCTGATGTCAATATTTAGTCTCCTACTTGAGCCTCAGTCTCTCTGTATATCCTAACTAAAACAGCACAAAGAGAAAATGAGGAAAGCATATTATTCTGTGGGACAAACTTGTGCAAAGATCTACATCCTGCTGTCATCATTATCGCCCATGTAGGAAATAGTAATCCCCGAACAGAATATATTAGGCTAACTGCCTGTGGAAGACAACCAAACTTGAGATAGGCTGGGTGGGTTTCTTTGGCTGAGCTCCCCTCAGACCCCTCAGGAGAAAATACAGTATATTGACAAAAGATGAGAACATTTTGCCCAGCTGATTCTGAGTATATGAGATGAAAGTGGTTGTTATTTTTTCTATCAAAAGGACAGTATCTTTTTATTTTTGAACCTCTTAGTTACCTCCATTTTTAAGAGTTGTCCATTGTCTATGCAAATTATTATAATTAAGTCTCTCAAAATTGCTTGTAACAACAGCTTATGTTTTCTTCTCAACAGATTATTGTAGTTGCTCTATGTTTAAACACCTGAACAATGAAACAAACCTTTTTAATGTGCTAGGCATTCATCCCTGTCTATCGTTTGCTAAGATCGTGTGATAGTGAATCCTTTCTATGCCTCTATCTTCTCCTTCATTTCTGCAACAGAAGTCACATGACTTACATGATCAAGTATGGTCACTATTCTTAAAATAGCAATCGATACCAGACTTTAGTCTTCAGTGCAAGTGCGTCAGTCTGTCAGGTCAAGTTACATGCTTGAGAAACAAATTATGGTTTTTGGGTCCTACCCTTAAACTGTTTGAATAGAGTTGAATAGAGTGTTTCATTTTGTATTCCAGTTCAGAAATACATTACATAGAAGCCTATGTTAGATCTTAGACCATAACAAAATGTCAGTCTCCTCTGATCTGCCCCTCTCTTCTTGTCATCCTCCTCTGTATTTCAGGTGAAAAGGGCACCCTGACCCACGGCTCTGTGGTTGATGGGCGCTTCGAGGGCTTCATTGTATCCCACCAAGGAACATACTATGTTGAACCCTCTGAGAGGTACCTAAAAGACAAAGTGCCCTTCCACTCCATCATATATCATGAGGATGACATCAGTAAGTATCCGCCACTAGTGACCTCTTGAATTGCATCTGTGTGACAATTTATTGACTTAAGATGAACACAAATTGGAAGAGTTTCACTTGAATTTCACTTGAAAAGCTGTCCCATACAGATGTATTCCTTGTGGAATGAAGTCCATCATATTTCCTCTGTACTTTTAGAACTTTCACTGAAATAGTAAATAGGACGAATTAGCACAGTTTTCAAATAATATTGCTCAAACAAATTGCCTCTGCATCATGAAGAATTGTGATGTATTGGTATGGGTTTTTTTTCATCCAGTCCTGTTCCCAGAAATTCCTTTTTCAATTTTTACTTTGACGTCTAAAAATAATCCTAAACCTATAATGTCCTTTCAGATAAAATAGATTAGATTGACCCCAAAAATATTCCAAATGAAAGTTTTAATAGCTTATTTGCACTATAAAATGTACACAGCTGTAGGGAGTTGAGATTTTTGTTGTAAGTGTTGGTTTTATCTTTTCATATTTATTTATTCATTTGTTCATTTATTTTGTGTTCTTATTGCTGGCAGAGAGAGACACAGTTGATAGCTTGTTTCTGCAAACATGTTTGTTGTGATCATTCTCGATTTATAAACCTTTTTCTTTATTCATTAACTTTATGAAATACATTTTGGTTTTATGTCAAAGTAATGATAGTACCATAACTTTGACATGCACATACACTTTTCATACCCACGGACACACCTGTATTATGGGAACTAAAAGCTCTCTGACAGAGGAATGATATGATATTGAGGGTGTGCTATACTGAAGATGCTTATTAGGATATAAGAGCAGGGGTTGGACAGAGTGATGAGACAGATGAATGGGAAATCAGTGGAGATGGTGTTAAATGGATTGGCATGTGTTGTGGTTTAAGAGATAGATGTATTAGTAGTACATAGATAGGAGTAGTACATAGGGAAGCCTCACAAAATTGGAGAGAAAGTTATAGATAGATTCCTGGGTCACGGACAAAGTGATCAATATTTACGCTGGAGGTAGGATTGGAGCAGGACACTGCATATCAATAGCCATTGCCCACAGCCATAAGTTCAGCCAATGTTGTCAAGTGAGAGATACACTGTGAGGAAGACAGCAAACTTTCCAACCTTTTCCTAAAGACCAGACAACTCCGAATTTTTTGTAATTAATTAGTGTGTTGCAGATGTGGTTGTGGGCTGGGAAATAACCATATTTTGACTCAGACTCATTTAGCAGAGAGACAAGCAGGAAGTCTAAGAGGAGCCCCGCCCTTGCTTGGGTGTGGTTGATCTTCACTGCCAGGCACTTGTGCCTGGTGGCTAATGCTCTGCCAACACATGCACATATACACACTTGGAAAAAAATTCATTTAAATTGGCCCAAAAATTGCACTTGAATAAGAGCCTATCTAAGAGAGCCCTGAGAGTAGATGGGGATATGAAGAAATCTTCCACCCACAGAGGGCGTATGTCATTCTGTTTGTAGTTACAGGAGTGACCGATGGCAGGTGGGAGCGAGCCAAAATGAACTGCGTGTGGAAGAAATTAAATAATTATAGATAAGAAGTGTACAGTTTGACTTCTTTCAGCCTTTGGCAAAATGAGTGGTGACTGACAGTGAAAAGAAAATCAAATGAAAAGTATGCTCAAAATGAGAGTATACCAAATAGAATTAAGTACCATGTGCCACAAGAGAATGTGAAAATCTCTGAAATATCAAATATATGCAGTCTATAACCAATGAGAAGCACATGGGAATTGGGAAAAACAATGCCACTACAAAAGGCCATACTGGTACACTGAAAGTGTCTCGGTTTGTAGGCTTGGCCTACTATGTAAAGAAAATGACAATGTGTATGTGCACATTTAGATGGAGTTAGCTTACATACAGAAAAAGTGTTAAGATATAATATTAGTGACAAGGGTGTGTGTGGTGGGGAGGGGGTCTTCATTTTTGGCTTTTCTTGCAACTTTTTCCCTTGTTTTTCTATTAGCAAAGGCCTTTTGATTTGCACTTGAATGAGAGGGCATTCACTTTAACAATGGGAGCTTTCTTTGTCAAAATTGAAAACACATTGTCGGACCTTGAATGCATTGTTTCAGTTTGTGTCCAGTCAGTTCAGTGACCAGCACAGGGCTATTCTCTTTGCTGAATGATGAGTGTCTCCCCGACATAGGAGCTACTAATGAATCTGTTGGACTGCTTTTATGAAATCATGACTCCTGCAACCTTAGGCTATTACAACACACGCTGGAGAGATTTTCACAAACCAAGTCATTTTCATCCAAAGCCTGACCAGACTTAAAGTTTTAAGAGATTTAAAGTGACCACATCATCTGAAGACCAGTATATCAAGCTGACATCTTTACGAGACAGACCAGCATTTCCATTCAAGACACAAAACCAAGTGAACAAAGAACGCCTTACTCCATTTAGTACAAGTATAGTCAAAAGACGATTATCAAGCTGTGGCCTCAATAGGGGTAGCAGTTTCTAAACCACATCTTTGACAGTAAAACAAGTCTAAATGTTTAGCATAGGTCAGATAATTTTTAGAAATTTTACTGCTGAAGCCTGGAATGGTTGCAGACTGAGAGCTTATATGAGGAGACGACCCCATACGCAATAGTACATAAAATGTACAGCTAAACATGGTAGTAACAATAGTCAGGTGTGGGTATGTTTCAGATTTGGTGACTTGCACGGGATCAACTACACATAAAGTACCACTTTATTCTGCAGAAGTATACCATCCCTTCTGGCTTAAAGTTGTGTAGAAGAGGATTCATTTTCCAGCAGGACAATGACTCTGAGCATGCATCAAAGCTATGCCAGGCCTATTAGATGTCCAAGGAAGAACAAGGATTACTGGCTCACATTGGTTTCCGTCAACCCCATTGAACATCTCTGGAAATATTTGAACAGGAAAAAGGCAAAACATATTTTAACATGATAGGACACTGTCTGGGATGCTGTAAAAGATGGAATAATGTAGACTCTGAGATTCAGCAAAAACATGTAGAACTGATGCCAGACAGAGTGTGAGCTGTGATTATGGCAAATGATACACATATGACATATTGAGAAATTTTGACTTAAGGTAAATGCTAGCAAACTTTCTTACCTTTTTAATAAAAATGATCTAATCTTCCTTTAGAAATATCATTCAACAAGACATTTCTATCAGTTTTTGATAAATAATGAAATAAAAGTTCTTGGAAGTGGACTAAGACTGTATTATCACTGCGTAGTAAAGCTCTGTGTAGTACAGACTTTATTTTTAGCATTGCTTGTTAATCCCATTCATATTTTCCCTGGAGATTAAGGACTGCACACTGAATTACAGAAATGTACACCAGACGTGGGCTCTCTGAGCAGATGTTTCAGGGGCTGTTGATGGAAAGTTTTTCCATGTTGTCTGTGACTCTGATTTTTACTTCAGCCGCATATTGGATGCCTTAATGGAAATTAAATGATTTTTCCAACAGCAGAGAATCGGTGGGCATACAACATCGGATGACAGTAAAGTTAGTTAAGTATCATGTTTGAAAACAGCCTGCTGAAAATTTATTTTTTTCCCCTAAAGGACAGTTTTTTTCTCAGAAGTATTTTTATTACTGGAGATGTAAGGACAAATACACTATCCAAAAGTAACAAATACCTCCATGTTTCATATTTTCAAGAAAAACAAAACAGACAAAACAACAGGAAAAAAGTGCCCTAGAAGTATTGGAAAATAAAAATAACTCACACTCTCTAGGTCTGAGTCTCATCTGTTCATAGTAGGTTTACAGGTTTACACTGATTAAGTCTCATAAGTTTGGGTTTGGTAGTGTGGTAGTTTGGGTGAAATTAGGACAAATCTCTCATCACCATCTGGTCTCTACTCCGAGGTATTACAGACAGGTTTGCAAAATAGGAAAGGAAAAGCTGCCATTTGGAGTAAAAATGTTATTTTGATCCTCTCAAAGTATTTTATTTTATTTATTTATTTATTTATTTGCCATGTAGTTCAAGTGTTTGTGAGGTAGTGTGTGTGAGTGCATGCAGGCATGGATGCTTGCGCGTACGTGGTTGCAACTATTGCGAATTCGCGCTTGTTTAAGTTAGAAAGTACTGTGGGGTTTGAGGTGTAATGAGATGGCTTTATAGGGAGTGATGAAAATACTAATGCTGGAAGTGAAGATGAGCGACATATTTGAGCCTCTAATGAGCACCAGCTAGATTCTAGATGACTCATTTATTTTTTATATTCTTGATTCATGTTTTTATTTGTTTTTCAGTACAGGAATAAACAAATGCACCACTGCTGGGGAAAATAACAAATCCTAGGAAGGACATTGACAGGGGAAAAGTCCCCATCTCTGAACCTTGTGACAAAAAGTAGTGTTTTATACTGATGTACTGATGATGAGTTACACGTGTGTTATGTAGAGTTGAGTCTAAGTTTGTTGCATATTGGCCATAGCTTGTTTGCTGTTTCAGGAATGCAGTGCTGGAACGTTTATGCCCATGGTTTTGATGGAGAAGGTCTATACTGCAGAATAAAGTGCTGGAAATGCTCCCTTGGCATCCTGCTGCTGAGGGGTGTGAGTTTAGACAGCATCTTCTGTAAAATTGCAATTACAGCAATTGGCCTTGTCTTCTGTATTTATTTGTAGGATGAGTCCACAGATCTATGTGACAATTGAAATTGCTCTGATTTGTAAGAATTACATCAGTGAAGGTTGAGTTTGGCTTTATAATGTAAACGTGTAGTGATTGATCAAAAGTGTTATCCCTTGCAGTGTTTGGTGGAAGCAGATAATAGAGAGAATTTTTGGGTTTCCATTTATGGCTCCGCCTGCCCTGCAAAATGTTTCCTCAGGGAAACAGTGAAGGTGAAAACTAGCTCTCAGAGGCAATATTGTGTCATGAGACTTGGACAAATTATTGGGAGCGTTAACAAGTTTCACTTTCCAGTTGAAATTCAACACGACACCCTGAGAGACCAATGAGAGGACGGTGGTGGGTCTTATAGTAGAGAAACCATCACTCAACAGAGGAGGAGGCCTCAGGGATCACCTGTCTCCTACCTACAATCCTGTCCTTTTATCCCCTCTCAGGAGATTGAACAACCTCTCACACTTGACCTCATGTGACAACGCCAACGGTCGTTCACACGTGGCATCACGTGAATCTAGCAACTCTCAACGACTGCCCTTAAACACCCACGCTTCAATTGGCCAACAATCGACCGCTCTACACATGTTCCGATGGTTAGAGGTTATGCACCCCAGGTGTGATACCTGAAAGTCAAACGCAAAGCCAAGGTGGTGTCATGGGGAATGCTAAGGGTAAAAACAATGTGCATTTTGGGATGGATGAGGAGATAGACTTCATGTTGCAGCTGAAGGAGTTAAAGGAGTCCTTAAATACACAGATGAATGAAAAACAAGGAATGGAAAACTTTTTTTTAAGCTACCTATTGTTTTGTTGTGCTGTGTGGCACAAAAGCTCAACTGGGAGAAAGTTTTCTTCTTCTTCTCCTTCTTCTTCTTATCAACCGAAATAAAGTCTTCGTCAGATGCGGCCACAGGCTACTTCCTTCAGTAAATAATTTCTTTGACTGAGTCATGTATACTGGGACAACGACATAGTCCAATTAAATGTTATCTTTGGCTTAATTGAGCTTAAGACTTTAGTCCGATTGCATCTGTGCATGTAAACTTAATGTGTGTCAGTCGTGGACCTTAATGTGCTGGGCAGTTTGATCAAAGCTTCCTTTAACTTGATTAAAGAGCTCCAGTTTCTCTTATAAGAGGATTCAGTGATTTCTGGAATTCCATCTTGTGATCCTTTGCAGCTTCATCAATGTGAATCTGTGATTGTTTTTTTATTTTTTTATTTTATTTTGTTTTTTTGTTTTTGTTTTTTTTGTTTTTTCGGAATCTCAACAGACAACACACACCGTCTGCTGATGGTCCAGACAAGACCTTCAGTTTGCCAGGGTGCAAACTGCAGAGAGGGTCAGACCCTGCTGAAACTCTCTGATCTTTCTCCAGTAAGAAGGCTTCACACAGGGTCTGTAATCCCAAGTTGCAAGGTGTTTCACTCTTTGAAGATATTCTCTTACAAACTGGACACTTGTATATTTGTTTCTTTGTCCAAAATTTCTGCTGGCAGAAGTTGTGACCACAGAAGCTGTGACCACGTGACAGGAGGAAAGCATTTTTCAAGATGTCATGGCTGACAGGACAAGCGAGATCCTCCTCTGATCAGGAAGCCATTTTTCTATCTGAGTGAAGCAAAAAACAAACTGGGCAGTGACTCACTTCGAACGGGAATTCAGTCAGTTAGTCATGCTACCACTCCTCTGGAAAGTTCCCTGAAAGCTGCTCTCACATTTTGGTTAATGCCTCTTCCAAAAGTGCCATTTAGTTTGTTGAGTCAGAGGCAGACAGTTTACCAGTATTCCCAGTGTCCCCTCCTGTAGCTGTGGAGAGGCAGGGATTAGAGGAAGCCACAGATTTGGTCTGAAGGTGAATCTTATTGTTTTTCTCTCAGTGAATGTGTCTCTTGTCTGGGAAGAGTTGAAAAATGACGACCAGTGTATCCTGTTTTGTCCCAGTTGAGTCAGATAAAGGATGCTGTTTTGTCAGGTCAGGAGTACGTTTTATGCCAAATTAAATCTCTTTGCTGAATGCTAATAGACAGCAGCCCCTTTGCACCAGCTGTTTGGCTAAATTGAGTGATTGTGCAATGGTCTACCAAAGTTGCAAAATGTAGCTTTCAATCTCAATATATCAATATTTCAATATCAATATATAAACAAGATATATCCTGCATTACCAGTCTGCCTACGTTATTAAGAAAGGCAAATTGAAACAAAAGTTTAAAAGGATAACATTGTTCAACTACAAAACACAGTCTGCAGTAAATGTGCCATCTGTTTAACTGATATGTTATAATGACCTAATAGAAATGTTGAGCCATATTTGCTATTGAGACAATTTAGCTTGCATGAATGCTTCTAATGGGGGTGAATCTAATATTACAGTTCTAAGTATTCCCAATGTGTAAAAGTGCCGGCTCTACACCTTATATGTAAATTTGTTGCCTCCCAGGTGATCAAAACATTAGCATTGTGTTATTTTTCTTGACCAAATCTACTGCATGTTCCAGGCTTCACCAGATGGTCGTGTCCATCTGTCTCAACGCTGTGGCCTGGACTGCTGTACACTGTAGTCTCTGTGTGCTGGTGGCAGTAGAGGTGGTGACTGTGTTTCCTAAGACTGACTCCATCTTGTTACTGTAATCCCAGAAAGAGGGCTGTCAAAGCCAGACAGCAGACATAATGGGACACAGAGCCACATGTTGTTGTGACTGAAGTGATGGGCATTGTTTGTATGACAAGGGCAAGACTGCAATCATTGTGTGCTGCAGTCGTGCCATGCAGGCTCAGTATGGATAGAGTGGAAGATGTGATTTAAATACTTTGGGAGCTCCCTGAGTGCTCCATCACCTTAATGCTAGAGCACTGTTTGACATTTCTTGAACTGAATTTAATCTAAAAAGGGATTGGGAGTTTAATTTATATGCTTCATTTGTTGGAGGACAGAAGCCTTCTGCCCTTTGAAATTGTGGTGTGTTTGCAGTGCACATTTGTTTGTTTTCCCATGCAGCAGAGTATGAGGACTTGTTTAATGCAGTATGTGTATTGGCACGGACAGGGCTGTATTACTCAGCAGCTGTAGAACGGAAGAGGGCCGGGTTTAACAGAGGATAATTTTTTCAATTAGTAGAGGCACGATGTGGGTAAGACCTTGTTGTTTTGGGACTGAGAGATGGAAGAAAGACAAAAGGGGAAAGGGAGAGAGGGACACGATGCTTTGGATTAGTGGAAAATCCCTATCACTGAAGCTTTTTATTAACTTGAGCTCTTCCTCCCTCTCTGATTCTGGGATTCACCCACCCCAGCCCATCAAACATGACTCCAAAAAGATACATAATGTAATGTTCACTCTTTCCAACCATTCCCTTCATCTCTCTCCTTTCTGCCAGATTATCCTCATAAGTATGGCTCAGAAGGCGGCTGTGCTGACCACTCGGTGTTTGAAAGGATGAGGAAGTACCAGGCATCAGCAGTAGAGGAGCCAGGCAAGGTGAGTCCCAGCACCCCCCCCTCACCCTGAGTACAACTCTCAGATGGACAAGTCTTGAAAAATTTAAAATTAAATTAAATATTAAAAAGATCCTTTCCCATATCTAATGCATCTTACACTACCATAAGTGCCCATATATTTTTTAACAAAGGGCGACATAGTGTGAAACAAACCTCAGTATACCTCTACAATATTGGCAGCGTTCTGTGCCATTCTCTTCTCTTTGAGCTGGCTTGTAGGTTATTTTTTTATATGTGCTTAATAAAGCCTTTCATCCAGTGATAGACATCAGCTAATGTCTGTTCATGTTTAAAATAACAGTGTGATTATGCCAAAAAAAGGAAACATAGAAGTCTGTACGTGGAGAGGCCCATTTGATAACTGCAGTGACATAGATGCACTCACACACCCAACCCTGTAACATTGAGGTTAGTCAGCTAGCTGGTGAATGGTTCTGCCAGTCTGATGATCCTGTGGATTTATGATGATGTAGCTTGATGTCCTCGGTAAGTCACTGTTTGTGAGCCAGTACATCATTCTTTTGACATCTTAATTGGGCTTTTGTATGCATGGTCACCTTGGATTATGGCACAACATCACATCCTGTGTATTGGTAAATACTGAGAGCCAGTAGGCTTTTTTTCCTGCTCTGTTGTGTCTTAATCCTGCTAAGTTATTAGATATGAGGAACAGGGGATGACTGAGGGTTAGAGCTCATGTTAGATCACCTGATGAGTCATGTCTTGTGTTTAATGTGGAGTTTCCCTTTAAGAGTCCCTGTAAGGTTCTGTATTCATATTCCCTGCCTCCTCAAACATGACATGACTGTGACCTAGCTGCTTGATTTCTATCCTGTCCTGAACACCACCTTCAGGGCAGGAAACTCACCTTTATCCTCTTCGTAGTGGTTGATTTCCAAAATATAAAATCACATCTGCTTTTCGACCAGCACATATATTTTATAAAAGACAAGAACTACCACATGGTGGTGGCTTACCTCCCTCAGATTAGAAAGAATGGATGCTTACAAGTAGATCTAGTGTCAGTATTACATCAATATTGTGATATAAGATGTAAGATATTGTCTGAGATTTTGGATATCATAATATCGAGATATGGCGTGTTGTCTTTTCCTGGTTTCAAAGGCTGCATTAAAGTAAAGGGGATGCAATTTTCTGAATTCATTAAACTGCTCTAGCTGCTCTGTTATTTCCCTGTACCTGTTTGGTCTTCATATTCAAATTAATAATGACTTTATCAGAAATCTCTTGTCTGTAAATAAGTCTGTTAATAAGTCATTCTTACACCATCATCACAATATTGATGTTGAGGTTTTCAGTTAAAAATACTGTGGTATTTGGTTTCGTATCTATTGCCCAAGACACAGTCAGAATTTATGAGCTTTTGGCTGGTAGCTGAGTGTTAATTTCCCATTCCAGTTGTCTTAGTTTGTGACTACCTTGCCTCTCTGCTTCCATCTCCCTCCTGTTGCTGCAGAAGGTGAACAGTGTGCTGGAGGAGGAGAGCTCCCACGGTCCAGTCATCTTGAGGAAGAAGAGGGCAGCAGGGGCAGAGAAAAACACCTGTCAGCTCTTCATCCAGACGGACCACCTTTTCTTCAAATACTATGGCACAAGGGAGGCTGTCATTGCTCAGGTATACACTCATCCATAAGCATGACTTCAATGTGGATGCTCTCTTGCCAGCTCTTATGAACACATAAATATCTGCTTAGGTATTCATTCATTTATTCATTCACTCACTCACATCCATTCTGTATTTTGAAGAATAATATCAAATCATTCTCAATTTAATTTACTATTCTCATAAGTCATAAAGTAGTTTGACAATGTCACACTGTACTAGTAGTATTTGGACAGATTAGCCTTTTCTGCAGAAACTGCAGCATCTAGGAGTTTTTTCTTCATTGCAGTGGAAATAGCAGAAACTACTGTGTTTCTCTGTAGGTTTGATGAGCTGAGACTGGCCACATGAAGCCGGCCACAAAGGGCTCTTAGCTGACAGGAGGATGAATGAGCACCTTGGACTAATGACTCCGTGTAGGAAAGCCTGAGGGCAGCATATGTGGGGCCATTTATAGAAAGAAGATTGTCAAGTTGTCTGTTCTTTGGACAAATTAAAATAGTCTTCCCCAGTAGTATTTTTTGCCATGGGTTAGATAAATGCTTTGGTCATGAATAGTTTAGTCTCAATAGTGTTTTGTAATTTGAGGGACATAGGTATGGAAGTATGAGCACACCACAGAGATGTTTTAATTTGACAGGACAGACGCTGTATTGAGCTTCATTTCCCCATCATTCAGTCACAAATGGACAAAGACAGAGGTATCTTAAGAGAAATCGTTTATGTCAAACTGTTTATGATTATTTAAGCTGTACTGTTAGGCTGTGATTTATTCCTGCTATTTTGCATCACTACTCATCTAACAAATTATATTCTTTTCAGATTTCCAGCCATGTAAAGGCTATTGACTCCATTTACCAGACGACAGACTTCATGGGCATCCGAAACATCAGCTTCATGGTCAAAAGGATTAAGGTGAGTTAAAGCTCAGTGTTGAGTTGAGCCGCAGGTGAATGACAGCTGCCATCTAATCTGGAGCTGAGTCATGTTGCAAAATCAATTAATGAAACACCTCATCCAAAAGGGCTTAGACTGCGGGTAATATTTTAATTGGAATAATTTCTAATGCCAGCAGTAGCTGTTCTCCTCTCTCCTCATGTAGTAGCTTTCACAGGCCCCGCTGAAACTTGTTTTTAACATCTGTCTCAGGCGATCCTATCACAGGTGGACAGTGGAGACAGATAACTGCTCACACCTGGCATTATCTGCATCTCAAATGCTTCTCCAGTGACCACTTGTGATCAGATTTGTGATCGTAGCCTCAGACGCGTCAGAATTACCTCTTTCCTTTCTTACTTTGATTCCTCTGTAATTTGCTTCACCTCCCTCCTGTCCCTTCTTCTTCCTCACCTCTATTCTTTCACTGTCTTCCCAGTATTCCCCACCCATCCTATTCCTTATCTCTGGCCCATTCACAAAGAAGCTGTGCCCAACTTCTGTCTCTTTTTTATTCTTTTTTGATAACTCCACGAAGACACAAAAACATAGTTTATTCATATTTTCATTTCACACCAACAGGCCACTCTATCAAAAAACTCCTTCCTTCCACAAGTATTTTTGGGGATGCATCAGGAAGCATTAGTGTTCACACTGTAAATGTAGTGTGGCCCAAAGTACCGCTGTCCACCTCCGAAGGTGGTCTGAGTGATGGGGTGACAGTGCATCTCCAAGATGCATTGCACCCCATTCACACCTGTCCACTTGTGATTGGATCACACAAGATGCATGTTAACAGTGTAGGAACCTCTCCTTTTGCGCTTCTATTTTTTTAACGGGCCAACTCTCCTCCACTCAGATAAACACTACCAGTGATGAGAGGGACAAGTCCAATCCTTTCCGTTTTGCCAACATTGGGGTGGAGAAGTTTCTGGAGCTTAACTCAGAACAGAACCATGATGACTACTGCCTGGCTTATGTCTTCACTGACCGGGACTTTGATGACGGGGTGCTTGGCCTGGCTTGGGTTGGGGCTCCCTCAGGTTGGTACACAACACACACACACACACACACACACACACACACACACAACCACAGACACACACTCCAGAATGCGAAGAAATAAGTGATAGCTGTTTTGATCCCATAGGGATCAAAACAGCTATCACAGCTTCTTGCCTGTTCCACAGAAGAGGTCAGAGCACAGGGTCGGCTACAGAGCAGCACTCCTGGGGCTTGTAGTATCTCAGTGTGTTGCTTAATCACACCTCAGTGGTGTGGATGTTTTCTGACACAGGGATTTGAACCTTGGTCCTCTGGTTGAAAAGTTGCCTCCCAACTTCTGAGACCATTGTGCTCCATAATAGATATTTTTTCAGTAGCTTCTTGCTGACGTGCTCACATCATTTCATCTCCACCTTTGACTTCTTCAGGTCAGTTTGGGCTTTCAGGTCTCAGCATCAGCAGTCTCAGTTTTTTAACAACACCCTCTAGCAGGCAAAGCTCTCGGCCAAATGGGCTGTTGAGCTCACATTTTCAAGCAACCTCTGTCATAACTTTCCACTTTACATTCGGTCTCAAAGTTTAAACTGGTGAAGTGTCTCTCTGTTTTAGGTATTTGTTACCAAACACAATATAAGAACATAAGAATAAAATAAGAAGGTGACAGGTCATGTAATGCTTTATAAAAAATAGAAGTACTTGTTTAGAAGTGCAGTAAAATGAAAACTGCAGTAGTCCAGTTGGCTTATGATAACTGCATGTGTAAGCATTTCTGCTTTCCTTTGAGTTAAAAAAAAGAAAAAAAGGTTTCACTTTGGCTATATTCCTAACATGAAAGAAAGCTATCTTTATGACCTTGTTGCAATGGGAGCTAAAATCTAGGTATGAATCTAAAATAGCACCTAAGTATATGATGTATATGTATATTTGTTTATACCACATATATTTGTACTGACTTATTCTACTACTACTATTATTACTGTTATTATTATTATTAGTAGTAGTAGTAGTATTAGTAGCACTCTATTATTCTTGTTACATAATGTAGAATGTTGCACATACTTTATATCTCTTATTTGTCTTCTCTCTATATATACTGCTGTTATTTATTGTAGCATAATGCACATATTCTACATAATTAAATATTTCATATGTGTATGAAATTATTTATATGAATTATTTATGGTTGCAATATATTGTAGTGTAGTGCAGGGGTTCTCAACCTTTTTGACCTCGGGTCCCAATTTTCCGTTTACAAAGTGGCCCGGGGCCCATTTAAATATTAACACTTTAAGTGTTAAGTTTAGTTAAGTTAAGTTTTAAGTTTTTCGCGGCCCAGTAGTTGGCGGCCACGGCCCTATGGTTGAGAATCACTGGTATAGTGTACATATTTTTACATATTATTTAACATATTTATTATTTTCCCATTTCTATTTAAATTATTTGTTCTTCAGTGGGAGCAACTGCAACTGACCCAATTTCCCCTCGGGGATCAATAAAGTATTCTGATTCTGATACTGATTCTGAAGTCGCTAATGTCAGGTTTGATCTGTTTAGCCAGACAGCCAAACACTGAGCTCTTTTAGCTTCAATTTTTTTTTCCTGGATCTAAAAGCTCCTAGCTCACCCAAAGTGAGGGAGGGGCTTCAACAAAGTGTGTGACTGCCAGGATGTGCTGCATGGTTGCAGCCTTTAAGCAATCCAAGGCACGCAGCACATAGAG
>OMKZ01021252.1:9672-20580 GCA_900302535.1 Neoniphon sammara | reverse complement strand
CAAATTTTTTTTTTAAAAATTAAAAAAAAAAAAAAAAAAAAAAAAAAAGCTAAAGTAATATAGTTGTTAAAAAGAGCCTTGGGGAGTTATGTTTCAGTTCTAGCTAGCTTTATGGATTAATTATACCTACAGCAGGTAAGAAGCTGGTCATAATGTTATGTGTTGTCATAGCAACATTGAAACCATCTTTCCCTGCTTTTCAATGATGTCTCCCCCACTACAGATAGCACAGCATCTCATGGTTGTATGCATTTACTTTTTTTTTTTTTTTCATACAAGCACATTGTCTCTGTCAACAGTGCCTAAGAAAGCTAAGAAAAGACTGGATATTGTGCGGGGCTGAATCAGTGACTTTGTTGTTGACATTCATGTCTCTTACACATGTTAAACTTGTTATAGACCAGTGTTCAGTATTTGTCTATTTGAGTGAGGACTTTAGTCTGAAGGATGAGTTATGGTCAGTATCACGGAGCTCACTCCCTCTTCCTCTGCCTTCAGTGAAACCAAACACCTGCAGCAGCACAGGCTCAGACAGGTGGGCTTCCTTCTTCAACAAGAAGATCCGAACACTGCAGCCCGGCTCGCCCTGCAACGACTTCAAGGGCTACTGCGATGTGTTCATGAAGTGTCGCCTGGTGGATGCCGACGGGCCTCTGGCCAGGCTAAAGAAGGCCATCTTCAACGCAGAACTTTATGAGAACATCGCCGAGTGGATAGTGGTGAGTGTCCCGGGACAAGAATTGCAACCATTCAGTCCAGTGGAGCGAACACTTATGATTGGTCAACATGATGACACACATAAAAACAGTCCTGTGCATGTCTGTAATACATGTTTTTGAAATGGTTTCAGGACTTCTATTTCCGTGCCCGCTAATATATTTGTGTGTTGAACAGGCTCACTGGTGGGCAGTGCTGTTAATGGGTATTGCTCTCATTATGCTAATGGCCGGCTTCATCAAGATCTGCAGTGTCCACACACCCAGCAGCAACCCCAAGCTGCCCCCACCAAGGCCACTGCCAGGTACATCACCATGGTGTTTGTGTGTGTGTGTGTGTGTGTGTGTGTGTGTGTGTCTTATTCTCATGATCTTCAACTATCCGGTTTTGATTCTTTTTCAGTTGTTCCATGTTCACAGACACAGATTGCAGTAACGTCCCAGGATTAACTTGAATTCTGTTTATGTATGAATTGAAAGCGAAGAACCTGATGCAGTTTGCGATGTAATGTTAATTTTTAAATCTATTTAAAACGTTTTGAGATATTTCAGTAAAAAAAATATGAGGCACATTTTTTATGCTGTACACTGAGAACTCTTGCTCTAAAATGAGCTGACGTCCTTTGTGTTAGAGCCCTTGAGATTTTATTGTCACAAGGCTCTGAGTTTTTGCTAGTAATTCTTGCTAATCAGGATTATTGGCTGTCCATATTTTGAGTGATCAAACAATTGTGTGTTCTCAGGCTGTATTGGGGATCCTTAATTATGATGAATATTTTGTATGTGATCCCTGTCCTTGTCTCATCCCCTGCTGTGTGCACCTGACTGATGTGGTAGCAAAATTGTGTGAAGAGAATGAGGAGTAACACTTGTTTCCACAGTTGTTGGACTTTAAAAGCCTCAGTCTGATTCTTACTGAGATATCTTTGTTCTTTAGGTACATTAAAGAGGAGAAGACCCCAGCAGGCGAACGCGCAGTCCCAGGCCCAGCGCCACCACCGCCAGCCCAGAGAGAACTATCAGATGGGTCAGATGAGACGCTGAGACACTGGTCTTCTCTTTGCCTTGGTTCTTCCTAGTGCCTACAATGGGAGCACTTCACTCCAAAGAGTTACCTTTACCACCACCTATTGCAAAATTCTGAAAACTGGCAACTGAACTCATTTCACTGGACAAAGCCCAAAGTGTCCTGGGCCTAACAAACTCACCCAGCACCTCTGCTCTGAGAGCCAGATTAGCAGAGGTTCAGCTTTTACAGGAAATAAATAACTTTTTCAAGGAGGGACGGGACGAGAAAATCACTGATTTGTGTTATGTGGTTTTTATTTTTTATTTTTTATTTTTGTTTGAATGCTTTTTTTTTTTTTTTTTTTTTTTTTTTTTTTACCAGAATGGAGGGGAGAGAGGAGCAGCATTGTGGCGGTATCCTCTTCTCTCCTCCATCATTGCTATCTTTTTTTTTTCCCTGTTTTTCCTCTCTGAGGTGCTGCCATCATCAGCATGATAACAGGACTGCAAGTCACATGAGTTTTTGCTGCCAATCAAAACCTGGAATGAGACGTTGTATTGGAAGAAAACTCTTTTGCCAATGTAATTAGATTGTTTTAAATCAAACCACGGTGGAAAACCGAAGCTTTTATTTCTAAAGCATACATGTTCTTTCTGTGTGCAGTTGTACATATGTTCCAATATAGTTTTTTTTTTGTGTGTTTCATATGAAATTGGTTTTCTGCCTGATTATTATTTACTGTTTTAATTCACTTTCTCAGGATTAATAAAACAACAGCAAACAAGTGCATGGGGTGGAGCTGCATGTCTATTCCAGGGGAAAATCCCATGTGGCCACTTGCTGTATAGTGGATCACAATGACAGTAGATGCCATGGGATGTAGAGGGCTGGGGCGTCTGAACAGTCTGATAGAATGTAGCAAAACGCTGAGTATGATTAAACTGTCATTTGATTGAGGGTTGTGGAGGGGTGATTGATTAGCTGGTTGTATGTATTTTCTGATGTGATAAGGTTTTGCAGGTGGAAAGTGATATGCAGCTGCGTTTACACAAAGGTGCAGTGTGGAGCTGAAATTAATGGTAAGAGAATAGCTTTTCTTTCAACTTGATTGTATCGCACGTTTTTTGTGTCACTGCCATTTTTCCCCCGACTCATTGCTTTGGCACTGATTTGTGACACGTGTAAAACAACCACTTCATGCTACAGATGTATGTGTCCGCTCATTCCATGTAGGTGATCGATGGGAATAGGGAGATGAAATGGGGGAATCTTCTTTGCTTTAGTGCAGATGGCTGCTGGCAGACTAGGCTGTCGGCCAAGAGTTGATGGATTATATTCTTCAAGACAAAGGGTCTTGGCTAAAGTCTGGGCACATGGATAAGCCACATATGTAGGGGGTCATTTTAGAATGGAAAGTCACATTGTCCCAGTCTGCTTGTCCTGGCCACATTCACTCTTGTTCTGCTGTGCCTCTTTTAATCGGGGCTGTTCTTAAATGCAAGATTTAAAAACCACTTTAAACCAGTTAGTGGACCCTTTTATGCCAGGGCCAGCTTTTACAAATGCAAAGATACATGGTTTGCCAGATGAAGACGCTGGCTGGTTTTAATGTGATTGTGATTTTACTTTTATTGATTTTTACTTCTAGTTCAGATTATTTGTATAAAGTGGAGGAAATGAATCAGTTGATGAAAACTAGAATTTCTAATTTTATTGTGGCTTCATTACTGCGAGTATCCAGCTGAGCCAAGCTGGCGTTCACTGAAATTTACTAGGGCAAACAATCAGATATCACTATGTGTCAGACATCTACCACTGTCCTGTGCTTTCTCTTCCTAATCCTGACTCTCATCAGTAGGATTTCCTCAAGGGATTTTCATACTCACTAGATACCATATTGTTCCCCCTTGGTTTGTGTAATGACATTAAAAATAAATGTGCCTACACAAAGCAGAGTGTGATTGAAGTCGGTGTATCATTGTCACTGATCACCGAGGCTGAACCCATACTACGTGAAGACAGTTTATCCAAAGACAGATCAGTCTGAAACACACTGGAAACAAAGTGATTTGACGCAGGGCTGGGCAATATGGACAAAATCAATATCACGATAATCATAAGAAATTATTTCAATATCAATACATTGATATCTGAAAAATCAAATGTTAAATAATTAAATTGCTCACTGCATTAAACTGCATGGTACTACTTAGCCATATTAAAAAACTAGTTTTCAAATCATATTCTCCAATGTGTTTCTTGAACACCTTTGTACTCATTTCGACAGCAGAATTGTGTGTCACATTAAGTTGAACCCATTGCTTAATCAGTATGACTCTGTTGAAAGGTAATCTGTGATAATATTTAATTACTGCCCAGCCCTAATTCATCTTGGCTTGAGTTTCCAGTGACCTCCAGCAGGATCAGTTGGGTGAGAATGCAGGAGACTCTATTGAGTTGTTTTAACTGGCAAAATATAGAAATATAACTAGTTTCTTAAAATTGATTTGAGGGAGAACAAAACCTCTGGAACAAAAACAGACTGATTTCTTTTTTTTCTTTTTTTTTATTTAATCCTTGGAAAGTAGTGTCCATTAAACTTTTTTTTCATTGCAAGATATAAGGATAATGCTTCATTATCCATCAGACAGATTCTATGCAGAGTATTGCAGAGCTAAACAGAATAACGTAAGCCTCCTTTCAGAGAAATGCCTTCATTGTTTTCTCCCAAATACATTCATGGAAAATTCTATTGTGTTTTAATGATAAAATAGTTAATAAATAAAATCAATATCCATGTGCAACAACAAACCTTCTGAAAAGAGAAAAATGTAGTCTGCTTTTAGTTCTAAAATGTTTTTTTTTCTTTTATTCTGTCTTTTTTGGTGCTAATGGTAACACTTTGTCATTTCCTGTTTGGGAATATAAAGAATGTTTTCCATTATCTTTGGCAAATGGTAAAGTTTATTTTAGCGTGAACCGCTTTGCTAAATCATCCCTTTCATTCTTATTTTTTCTGTTGGTATGGTATGATGTGGGCAGTAGATGGGTGTTTAGGGTCAATCCTCTGGGATATGAAATTCTTTCTTTCACATTTCTTGCTATACAATATTGAGAAAACATGCACTGAAGTACAAGTGATGTAAATGGAGAGAATCCCAAATGCTATAAGTTCAATACTACTGTCTGATTCTAATGTCCTCTGTGTTTTATACTGTCTTCAATGGTATTTTGTTTGACTTTTATTTTTCTGTTGGTTTTATTTCCCATTCTGTTCACTTTGAAAATTTTACTAAAATTGCAAAAGTATTGTGCAAAGATGTAATTTCTTTTGAAGTACTTGAAATGCATTAATTAAAATATAGACTTGATCAAAATGTCAGTTTCTAGTGTTTGTGCGTGAAGACAAAAGGCAGTGTGATTATAATCTTATGTTACATGACAGAGTGTCTCAGCTTAACATTTTTGAATACATAATTTGCAAGCTTGTTTTTCAGTGCAGCGGTTTGAGTTGATGAGTCAAATCACGGTGCTGGTGACTCACCTGGTTCAGCAGCACAGGGTTCATCTCTCCCAGCTTCGTCTGAATTGCCAACTTCTCTGAGCTCATACTTTCCACTTCTGACCCTACAGCCTGCCGCCTGACTGCTTTAAACTGCCTCGTTTCAGGGTCACTGTCTGCTTTACTGTTTGCCTTTTGAGCTCTAAAATATACTTTGTCTGATCAGTTGAACCTTTGATCTACTTTATCATTCAGCTGCCTTGATTGCTGTTTCCAGCCAAAATAGCTAATGTCAGGCCTTCCTCACTATCTTTGACATTTTGGTGATGAACCCATTTCTCAGTCTATGTATATATGATCTTTAGACAGGACATACATCCAGCTGAGCAGGCGTTGAGGGAAAAAATCAGACCACAAAATAGAATATAAAACGAGTAAATCTTTATTGCTCTGATATGATAAATGGAAATGGATCTGTATGATATTTTTGGCAAGGCTAATTTTGGGATTTGGTGCCAGTGATGTCCAGAGGCAATTTTGTTTATTCAAAAATAGCATTAATATATATATTTTTTCTTTTTTTCCCTTTTTTTCTCTTATCTTTTTTTTTCCAAGGACAACATGGACACTTTATTTTTTACAAGGACACATCAGACTTGCATAGGGGCACTTGCTCTGTTAGATTCTACTTTATGGAGAGATACTCCATGCTCTATACACATTGGCCACTTAAAATAGTCTGGTTACATGACAGAAACTAACTTTAAAACTATAATGCTCACGTGCATAAATAGTTAAACCTCTGACATGTTCAGTCTATACTCAATATTTGACTTGACAAACCTTCAGAATGTTGTTTTTAGAGCCTTAAAGGCTTAAATCTGTAGTATCAATAACACTGCTTCTGAAACAGTCATGATTTGTCTGCCCTTTCGAATCTGGCGATAACATTGTTTCCATGTGCTGCCTGTACTTTAACCTTCATTATGTTTATGACATAACGATAAACTAAACAGAAAATGAAAAAATTGGGTCATTCTTAAAGGTGCACTATGCAAAATTGCCCATGGTCAACTCAAGTGAGGACATTCAACTTAAAAAAAACAGCACATAATCTGTCAGTGAGCCCTTGATAAAAACCATGTAGACTCAGCCATTGAAATTAGGTACTTTTTCCATTTTGTCAGCTGAGTCAAAATTGCCAAGGGTGGATTTCAGTGAGGGTCCTCACTTAAATCCACCCTTGGCAATTTTGCATGGTCTACCTTTAAATCTGCACTCTGTATTCCCAGTGAGAAAAAATGGCAGGTATATAGATGAAATACAAAATGCTTACAAATTATTTCAAATCTTACTGCATAATGCAACATAATAAAGTGATCCAGTAAACCTGAAAGATTATGTGTAGCGTAAATGTCATGGGAAGGTAGAAACACCACAGTGGCACGTGGTGTTTTCTAATTTCAACCTGTTTTCCAGGTATCCAGTTTTTCCCATACTGTAATAGTTAGGTTTTCAGTACTAAAGCTATACCATTAACATTTGTGACCATCCAAATTTCCTTCCAGAAACTGCACCAACTTGCATTGAGGAGGTAATACAATTTCATCCAGATGTGAACTTGAGAAATGTGAGGTAACATTTGGTAGCCCTACGATGACAGATGCTCGATCTGTTGAACAGATACAGAGCTGATATTGTCGCCTGTTTTCCTGCAGCTGCTTATTCACAGACACAAAAGGCTGTTTCAGTCCATTAGGTGTGCTTTCTTCTGCGCTGTTTGAGGCTGGTGTCTTTACAGCGCACAAACACCACCTCTTCCAACACCTCAACATGCTGTCCGTCGTTTGTCATGGCACAGAAGGTCGTCCTATAAAGCAGAGGCCATGTTAGTTGGTGATGTGGTTTGCTTAGTCTTTATTGAAGCTGTAGTACATTTGGATGTGATTTAATTAGAGAAGTACAGCAGAGAGCTTTTGTTTGTGATGATATATGGGAAAGAATCCACTAGGTGGCAATAAAAGTCTACCATGCTCTTGTAGACTTTTTTGTTCTTAATGCTGCTTGAAGTTATTGGTTTATCTGAATTGTGTTTAGGAGCATTTAAAATCATTAGTCATAATCACCAGTACATATTTTAACAAAAAAAGGTCAGGGTACTTCAAATAGTTGTTAATCCTGTTGTACAAGTTGTAAGCCTAAATCCTTTGAGAATATCTAGCTGCACAGCACACTTTACTACACAATATTTGGCATATGTGGCAGCTACTGTAGATAAAGCATTTAATATTATGTGCACAGCCTACAGGGGACACATTTTCCTTTTCTCCTGCCTTCTGTCTCTAATTGTCTGAGTTGTTGGCCCTCTCAAGTATAATGAAAGGACCAGAGCCAAAATAAATGTTGAAGATGAATCTTCCTCTGTACGGCTGCTACCTTTTCACATTTCTAACTTTAATGTCCTTCTTTTGACTCTATTGATCCTCCCAAATGGCGTTCAACCTCACACCCTACTGCCTTGTAAGGAAACAACGTACCTCTCTTGTGTCTCGCCCGCTTTGACGCTGATCTTGCCCACGGTGAGCAGCGGTTTGCTTCCCGCACTGCCCCAAGGGATGATGGTCTGCACCCGGTTCCACATGTTCTTCCACAGCGCCAGGCCTTCCCAGTGGAAACTGAGCAACATGAGATCCCCAATGTCTTGGTCCAGGGTGATCAGGAAAGTGTAGGTCTTGTTACTGGAAATCTCCTCAATGCTAGAAGTGGAGATTAATATGAAGCAAGAAGTGGAAAGAGTGGGTTAGATTATTACAGCGGGGAACTTCCAACAACAACAGGCCTACAGCTTTTTATTACAAAGCAAAAACAATCTGTTGTGATATATAACTAAAGTAGGACAGCATTTGAGACTCTGTTTGCCCATAATGTTAAGGCTGACGCTCTCTGATGTATATAGCATGAAGGATAATGCAGTTGTCAGGGAATAGCGTCCTTTATAAAACGCTTACATGTAAATTATTTATTCCACCATCCCCATTTATAGTTCTCTTTCATGCCACGGCACAAGCTTGTTGCCATGTGTGTCAGCTGCTATCCTGACTTGCTGTCTTTCTTATGGAGTTCAGAGCACAGCTGCAAATTGCATGTATCAAGGACTGAGTGCACTGGGTACAGAATTACCAAGGGACAAAAGACTCGGCACATGGCAACATAATACATGTAAGGCGAGGTGGTACTCACAAGGTGATTGGGAGAGCGCCACTTTCTGCCTTTGTTCCAGTCAGTGAGATGGTCAGAGACGGCTCAAGACCTTCGATGTGGTTGGCAAACTGTATCCTGAACTGGTAATGGTAGACTGAAAAGAGGGAAAGAGAAGTGAAATGATGAAACTATAAAAGGCTACCAATAGGCCAATCATGGCCTTCTTCTTATCAGTGGTTTTCAGAGTGGGGTTTGCAGACCCCAAGGGGTCCTTGGGGGGTTTCCAGGGGGACCTCGGCAAAATGAGGAAGAGCTTAATTTCACTGGAATCAAATTTACTATAAATTGTTAAAGTAGAAAAAAATTAAGATTATAATTATTTTTATTTTATAATAATTTTAATTTGTTTTATTGCATCATTGAATCTATTTATAAGTGTTCAGCTTGGTGGGGCAGTTTGGGCAGTAGGTCCCTATACTATCCTGTGTTTCAAATTAAGACAACTTTAACTATTTCACAACATTGTCAAATTTCAATCTACCATGCCTCATGGATTGGTGTTTGCTGAGTCAGTATTAAAGGGTGATCAAATCTAAGCAGAAAATCTAGATTTTGCTGGCATCTAGTGGTTGCTATTTTTATTGTGCTGCAGTGATGTAATCGTGCCTCATTTGGCAGTCTTACATCACTGTTTGGTGTGTCTTAAGTGTGTTTTGTTGCATTTCTGATCACATCCAACAGTGATGTTAGGTGTTGTCAGAAGTGCAGCAGGACTAATGCTTTCAGCCCACAGAGGTCAGTGTCACAATGCTTCTCTGCCAAAAAACAATGTAGGGTTTCATCACTCTTTAATGTTTTCTGGTAGGGAGGCTCAGACTGTCAGCTTGGTGTTAGTATTAGCTCCAGCAGCCCTGTGAGCGACAGCTCTCACTTCTCTAACTGGTTTCAAAGGATGAGAAGCTATGAAGTGGCTCCTCCTGGCTTTGCTCCATAGAAAAGATTAAATCTGTTTCAGAGAAGCCACAATATCAGATTTCTAAGCCCACACTGCAAAACTATCCAAAATTCCACCACTTCACATCTTACCCCATTATAGCAGAGTCTATTTCAACTTCAAAAACCTACCAACATTGAGATTTTCTAGTAATTGCTTAAAGAACAGTACATTGAAATATCTAAACTTTATGTCATAAGCTGACCATAAAGTGTATTTGTTTAGACCAGCGACATATCTTGTGGATGTTTTGGTTGAAATGGGAAACATACGTTTGTAGGGCATCCGAGAGCGGGTTTTGAGGTACAGCTTTTTGCTGCGGCCAGAGCGGACCTTCTTGATGTCATAGCCCAGTGTGTTGCAGCGGTTCTTTCGGCAGTCCAGGCAGACGCCTTTGTCAAAAGCGCTGGTGTCTCTGCACCTGTAGGCCATGCTCTGCTTGTCTTTATTCAGAAGGGAGTCAATGAACAGGTGGACCGATCGCTCATGAGCACATTTCACTGTCTGCTCAAAACCTAAGAGGAAACAGAAATATGATGGAAATTTAGTACATATTGATCTTTTCAGTCATCTGAAACACCCTTGATGTTGGTTTCACCAGATCATTTCCATACGCCGTGTAAGACTTCTCACAAATGTATTGTGCCAGCTGATTATTACAAAACTCTCCTGAGGATTCAAGGCTGTGGAGTACCTTGATCATAATCTCTGTGTGGCCATTATTTGAGGATTGAGTTCATTATCCCCAAAGCTGGACATCTGTCAGAGTGTCCTCCTGTCAGATCTCCTGAAAGCATCTCATTATGCCTGATACTAGGCTGGCCTAAAGCCTTTTCTCAGCAAGAATAGATCTACGGCTCCTGAGGAGACTCCTGTAGCCTGGAGGCAGAGCTCTGAAGGATGGACAGAGCGGAGGAAGGCGCATGTTACTGATTAACTCATGAGGATGACAGATGCTTTAATGTGGTTCTCACGTTCATATTATGCGGACATGTTTTTGATTGAGAAGCACCATAAATCCTGGGACCACTTATTATGACTCAGGGGAATTCAACTCATATGGCTGAACACAAGATGAGAAGCTGTCAAAGACTGAAAGATGAACTATTTCCCAAGGTGCCCTAATATTTCAAAAATCCAATTGCACTGATGAAAACTCAGCAAATCTAAAGAATCTGAGCTGGCTTCTCATATTTTTCTCTGTTTGTGTTTGAGTAGCAGATCTGATTAACAAAACCAGTGTTACAGTAGAGCAAATGAGTGCATTGCCTGAGTGTTTCATGAGCAGGAAACTCCCCTGATTTCATTTCCATATTCGCTTTTCAGATACAGGATTCTTCAGTAATTAATTACACTTGTAAAAAGCACCCAGTGGGGCCCGTCATCTGAGTAGCGATGCCCAGGCAAGAGGGGATCCCTCCCTTTCAGCTCTGGCTTTTACTGACTGCATCTGTTATCGCTGCATTACTGACACTGTCTGTGCTGT
>OMKZ01021251.1:0-11465 GCA_900302535.1 Neoniphon sammara | reverse complement strand
GCTCACATGAAAGTTTATCATGTACATCAAAAGCTAGAGGGATAACAACTAGTAGGCAGCAAAATGTAGGCCTATATAAAAATATATAAACAGGTGGAGGAAGGAGAGAAACTGTGTGTGTGTGTGTGTGTGTGTGTGTGTGTGAGAGAAAGAGAGAAAGACGGCTTTGTGATAAAAACGGTAATTCTGCTTACCATGTAATTATGTATTTACACATATTTTCATTATTTTGCAGCCGTTTCACTTTTAGGTTTCATCTTCTCTAGACAGCGTTCATGACTTTGCTTTGACTTCAGTTCAAACCTTTGGCGCTGTTTGACCACCTATTAGAGGGGTATAGCTGGCCTTTACCGGCGACACAGCTTTCACATAACAGCCTGCTCGTGTTGATTAACTGATTATTAATAAACAGTATGTTAAAGGGGGAAATACCAAATGGGAGGACAGCAGGAGAGGAAAAACGGGAGAGTTGACAGGTATGAAGGCAGAAGGCGAGGCTGTGTTCTGTGAGGTGGTGAGAGGTTAAAACCCCCGGACACGTCGTGAGTCAGGTTCAAATTCCAAACGATACTTTTCAAACAGGGTTAGCTAAAACCTAGCTTTTTGGGCTATTAAAAACGGTAAAAATTACTTTTACAGTATTGTGTTGATTATAAGCACAGGATTATTGTTATTCATCAAATATGGACAGTATAATAATGTTTAAAACGCAAAAAAGTTCTTTAGTGTTGAGTTACCCTGATGTCACATCGGGTCCAGCATGACGGATCACTACAAGGAAACGGTTCATGACATTCAACAAAAGGGCTCATTGTGCGTTTGGGTCTCAAGCAACTGCTGCACAGCGCTGTGTCTGCAGCTCCCAACAAGTCTGTTTCCCATAGGAGGAATTTTGTGTTCCTCCACTTTCCTCCCTAAACGACAATTCGAATGCCAAAGTCGAGCAGCTGCTCTTCGGTAATGCGATCATAAATAGAGAAAGCTGCATCCTGTGCAGAGTACTAGCCACTGTCAAGAAACAGCCTGCCAGTCAGTGGATCATAAAACAGAGCATTCTAAGTAGTCCAGGAAGTGTTCCTCTTCCTCCACTATATAAATGTTTCAGCCTCAGCTTTCTATTTTGTGCTCCTGGGCCCTTGCTTTGAGGGCAGCCTGGTGATGTGTTGGTAAACGGGGGCAGTTGTGCAGAAAGAGAGGCTGTAACTGCAGCTTATCATCATCACTTGTGGTGCTGAGAACATCGGAGAGCCCGGGCTCACTGCGAGCATGTCTGCGTGCGTGTTTGAGAGCAAGCGAGAGCGGAATTAAATAACCTCTGAGCCTTTCGCGTCACGTGCTGGGGAATCTAGCCCTTGTTTCCCGTGCCACTGTAGTCCTAGTTAGTGCAGTGACCTACATAGATGTGGTTCGTGTTCTGAACGGGACATCCAGATAGATAGAATAGGATGTCGGGCCCATCATGGGAAAGGCGAGTGCCTCTAGACACTGCCGCCTGGCCTCCAGAGACCCAGCTCAGAGCAGTAAGCCTCCATCATCATCATCTGAGCCCCGGCTGGAGAGCAGTCTGGAGGAAACATCAACAAGGGCTCACTAGGATTTGACTATATGAATTTTTGAAGACCAGTACTGGTATTTTTGTACTGAAACAAAACAAATACAAAGCCTTTGTTCTGATATTCAATATATAATGTTTCATTTTCAGGCTAAAAAACAAGTATGTAGTGAATTCTTTCCAGGGTGGAAAACTTCGCACCTTGCACCCAGTCATATTCCCCACATATAGGTACTAGTTAGCTAGCTAGTTATCCCTACACCAGGCAGTGTCCCAGAGAAATAGCTCCAGTTCACTGGATTCCTTTCACTTTCATTGCTGAATAATAATTTGACAAAGTTATTTAAAGTTAGTTTATTTCAAAAGTAGCCCCTGTAGGCTAAAAATGACTAATTCTAATACAAATACTAATACTACCACTAATAATAATAATAATTTGATATTATTGCTAAAAATTGATATTTTAAGTTATTTCAAAAGTAGCCTCTTGAGTGATTGCTTTAAGGATTTACTCAGCATCACACATCCTGCTAGAGTATTATACATGCATTCATGACTTATAGGATGAGGATAAGGCTTGGAGTGCCATGATTATTCTTCCTATATTTTTTATATAATTAAATAGGGAGCATTGATAATTTAAATGAGTTCAAGTAAGACACTGTTTCCCACCTTTCCTCTGCTATTTTCTCTGTGAGTTTGATTTGCTTAAAATTAAGAGTCATAATACTTCAGCCTACAATTAACAGTAAAAAGGACACAATTTTATCTTGACCAAAATGTGCATTGCAGCTATTAAATGCCTGTATTTCATAGTAAATGGATGAATTAGGCTGTCCTGTGGTGAGGATATCTGTTGCTTTCAGTTGTTTCCACAGCTGAATCCTGGAAAAGACTTCCCAGTTCAGCCTACTCTCTACTTCTGTCTATTTCTTCCTTCCCCTACTTGTTGCATGGATCCACAGCTATGTGGTGGTGGGGGGCTGAGGTTGTCAATCATTCAGTGGCATGTAAGGCTGTAGTGCAGCGGGGGGACAGATGGCAGGCAGCACTCAGCTACCCCGATTGCTCACAGATCACTACCTGGCAATAAAGCACAGACTGATTTACACTGCCTTTTTGTGCAGAGATGAAGTGAATTGATGTCCCTGGAGGGGGGCAGTGCACAAAACATCCTCCCAGGCCTTTGTTATTCCTCAGAAACTGAGCAAGCGGCTGATGGCAGGGCTGCTGGTCCACTTGTATTTCACTGCTGGCTGTAACATAGTGCCGGCTGCTGCTGTTCTCAACTGTCATGGTTGTAAAGAGCTTAAACGTGACTTAATGACACTTCAAACTGTCAGTTTGCCATCGCCTATGAATGATTCAGCCACTTGGTTGCCTGAATCATTACACAAATATGAAAAACCTCAAACTTAAGCAAATGCATCTTATCAGGCCAATTGCATTGTCTGCTAGTCTTTTCTTCTGTCTTTTTTGGCACTTGTTGCATCTCATATCGGTAGATTGTACAAATGATGCAGGCAATCATTTGGCCAATCAGTAAATAAAGGAACCATTAGAGTGGAAAACTGATGTTTAAAAATGCAAAATAGTGAAAATATTGTGGACACTGGTTGTCCTGGATACAAATTTATAGAGAGAGGAGAGCTGGAGGTGTCAACAGATCTCATGTCATTCCAACTTGCAGTGTGGAAGGTGTGACTGGTTTGTAAATTGTTTATTTTGACCTGCAGTTATAGCACCCCCTTTGAGCCATTAGAATATACAGGGTTCCAACGGGTCATGGAATTTGTTGAATATCATGGAATATTAAAAAGTCAGTTCCAGACATGGAAAATCAGGGGCTTTGATCACTTTTTGGGCCAAGTCATAGAATATCAGGGAATTTTGTTTGTGGCATGTTTAAATTTTAGTTGCCATTTATCAAAATGTAATATTTTCCATGCAGTATTTTTCTTAATCAGATTATTTCACGTGTTTCCCATATCGCATGAGTGGTTGTTATGGTTACTTGATTTTTCAACGCCCATTTATCCCCTTCCCGCTCATCAACAACTGGCAATCACTTCAATCAAGATATGCAGTCTCCTGTATTTGCTAACAAAAGCAAACATGCCAGGAAAATGTAAATTTCAAAAGTTTTGGCTACAAAATTATGACTTCAAAGACTGGGTGTTTAGGGTCCACGACAGAAAAGCTGAACATAAAGTTTGTAAATGGGCCTGCTTTTCCATTCATTATAGGTCATGGAAATTCAGCCTTTTAGTCAGTGAAAGTCAAGGAAAAGTCAGGGAAATGACATGTGACTTAGAGTGGGAAGTTATGTCAAAATGGACTATGATAGCGCTTTTCTAGTCAACTGACCACTCAAAGTGCTATACAATGTATGCCTCACATTCACCCATTCACACACACACTCTCACACTGATGGCGGAGGCTGCCATGCAAGGTGCCAGCCTGCTCATCACGAGCAGTTAAGGGTTCAGTGTTTTGCTCAAGGACACATCAACGCTCTCTGGAGTAGCCAGGGATCGAACCAGGAAGCTTTCGATTGCTGGACGACCTGCTCCACCTCCTGAACCATTCAGCCCCAATGCAAAATGCAAACATGCTGCCTAACATAAAGGACAGATAAGGGAACACATGGAAGGACACCAATCCATAGTCAGGTGTTTTCCCAGAAGTGTATCTTGAATGTTTTAAGAGTGAAATGCCAAGGCCAGAGCAGCTCCTCAAAGCTAAGATGCAGTCATTACCAGTGTTGATTGGAGCTATGCTGGAAGAGCAAGAGGTGTCACTGGATGAATGAAGTGAGGTGCAAAGAGCTCAGTGTCAACCACATTGAACAAGGTCACCAGTACCAGGTCACCAGGAATGGCCGTTTCACCAATTTTTGTCTGTCTTAACAGGAAAGTGGAGAGGAAGGCAAGGCACGATGAGATTCGCAGGAAGTATGGTATGTATGAACTCTATCTTACATTTAATTACCATATGGACTCCATTCAACCTCTGTAATGATAGCCTAACAGAGAGTCGTAGCATGCATCTCTTCCTGTGATGTAAGAACATGCTGTAGTTTGTTTGATCTGTAAGTCCAACACTGTACTGGCTGTACAACCACCCCTTCTTTTCTGTTACCTACATGTAAATCTTGTCTTAACAGGATGGACGTTGTCCCCTGTCTGAGCATCAGTTTTCATTTTCTAGGACATTCTTATTGAATAAATTTTCCATGCCTGGTCCCAGTAATGCATTATTCAACAGTATAATCCTTGTTCCAAAGCAAGGCGATTCAGGCCACGTATAGGTTACACTACCTCCAGTCTTCGTAAATCAATTTCAGCACGATTTACCATACCCCGGTGTCAAATATAAGCCTCCTAATGACTATCAGCAGGATGCAACACACTGCAGCAACAGCCAAAGATTTGTCCTTGAATCAAGTGCAGTTCATGGTTGTGTGGTATCATTAGGATTTCTATTCAGGTTTGTTTCTTGACCATGGTGCTGAGGCACATTATGATCAGTCAGACTTTAGACACTTGCTCCTCTGCACATGTATAATACATGTTCATAATAAACTCCATAATGATCTACAGCAAGAATATCAATTTCTACAAATCATGTGTGTTCTTTGAGAAGTTCTATGATCATGAAACTGAACTTAATGCATAGCTAGAGTGAATAATCACTCTAGTTAAACATTTTCATATGACTCCCACAATCCTATTACTACTGACTAGCAGTCTGTTTTTGGCTATGCATGTCAGTATTAGAGGAAAAAGTCACTTTTTTTTCAAAAACAGGTAAGTTGCTTTGACAGTTCATAATGCTGTTTGATGTGGAACTCATTTTTGCACATGTACGATGTGTTATGAAGCAGCTTTCACCTAATGGAAATCTGTGCTTCTTTCCAAATGCGATAGCTAAATGAGTGTATCAGACTTAAGTGTCTGAGATAGGTGTTAGATGAAGAGGGATGATGTGATCTCTGAGCATCCCTAGGGTAACACTTTAACATCCAAAGGGCCCCTAGTGACCTTCTGACAAGAGAGGGGGTTGGGAGGCCATAATCTAACATTTGTTTCTGACGGGATGTATAGACAGTAGGCTTAAACCAAACCAAGGGTTTTCAAAGGCTAATACTGATAATTTTGGATTGAGGCTGCTGATATTAGGTGATAATATTCAGTATCTCATCCAAAACAATATTTAGACCATCATGGGACACTAAAACTCAATGAAATTCTTCTTGGTGGGTCAGCAGCTTCAGGATGAGGCAGCCTTCACAGACTCTTCCCACACTGGAATGGCTTCTCTGGTCAGATATCTAATATTTAGGTAGAACAATGAAACATATTTTCTAGCTGTAGTTTAGGGAGAAACCTTTTTTGTCACATCAGAAGTGGGTAACACTGACTGGACAAGATCCAATTTTTAATAAAAGGCCAATGTTAGCCTTACATATCAGCAAACTGATACATTGGTTTATGTGGATATAACTACTTCTACCATCAGGGAAGATGACTGGTGGGACTGAAGTCTAAAGACATTAACCTTTTGAAGCTTTGATGGAGGGAAAATTGTTATTTTTCTGTTATTGATGTGGAATGAATTTCAGTTGTGTGAACGAGGAAACATTTCCCATTGAATGACTCGCAATCCACTGTGTGTGTGTGTGTGTGTGTTAGCAGCATGTCCCTTGGTAGCATTTGCGAAGTAAGATGTCACATTATGTGTTTTTTTTTCTGTATGGACAACATGACAGAGTGATGGATGGCAATCTGCTTCTCGAGCCTCCTGGTCTGTATTTCCACAGGGATTACAGACAAAGCTATATTCCTTCTTTTGAGCCTACGCCCTGAAAGAAAATCCACTGACCAGCACTGCATTCCTGCATTTGTGGGAATAAACCCAAATTAGTGCATTTACTTTTTAAAGCAGTGATTCTCAAAAAGGGGTTTAGGGTCCAGGGTTCAAAATGAAGAATACCATATTTCTTCAAATAAAAGCCGGTTCTCAAGTAAAAGCCACGTCTCCGATAATGGCCAAGGGTGTGGTAGACACACACAAATAAAGGCCGGCCCCAAATACAGGCCGGTGATAAAACAAGAAGAAAAAAGAAGAAAGAAAAAAATTGACCGGGAGAGGGGGAAAAATAAGCACACTGAGTACCAGCGCTTTAGCAGTCTCCAGAGGTGGGGAGAAGGGAGAAAAAGTTTGACCATCTCCCAGTTAAATTTTTTTGGGGTGGTCGCTCCAGAAAACGGAAGCAAATCAGCAGACAAGGAGGCTTCGTACTATAATATGAGCAAATACACTTATCAAACAGAGGGAATTAGAAATGAAGGTCTCTGTGAAATAAAAGCCTGCCCCCAATAAAGGCCTGTTACCCTCTGCAGTTGAGGTAAATAAAGGCCATGTCCACACTAATCCAGAGAAATCTGAAATGTCAAATTGTTTTCCGTTCACACTTGAGTTTTCTGAACGTTTTCAAAAAGTTGGTTGTCTATACCAAAACGCAGATATCACTTAAATTTATTTAATAGACATGCGCGGTAGCCTAAATTTGAGACAGCAACATCACAAATTTATGTTTAGAAGAGATATCCATTACATTGCTGTACACAAAGTCAACAATGGAGTAGGACCGATAGGGTTTCTCCTCAATGTATTGATCTGTGGCACCACAATTTATTCCTACCGCCACAGTTTCACCTTGATTTAAAAAAAAAAAATGCTGTTATTGTTGCGATGATCATTATAATGGTTTCTACCGTCTGTACTGCATCCTCTCATCCCATTCTTCCCTGCTGCCACACACACACACCTGTTCCAATGCGAAGTCTGTGTATGATAAATGTCATCAAATTCTCCATTTTCCCCATTTTCGCTGTCTACATTTCAACAGCAACTGCGGCATTTTCAAATTTATCCACTTGGGAGATCCTTTTTGAAAAGCTCCATTTTCAGTGGACCAAAAGGCCACTTTAGTATGGATGGGAGAGCAAAACGGAAAAAAGATGCGTTTTCAAATTTCTCCAGAATAGTGTGGACATGGCCAAAGACCCCAGCCACTATTTGAGGAAATTCAGTAGCTCTGTGTAAATTAATTCAATTGAAATTTTCTCAATGAGAGATCGATTCTCTCATTGAGAAAATTTCAATTGAATTAATGAGTATTTTAATTGTATATTTCTCTCACCACAGTTAACTCCCAATGTGTGTAGAGAGTTCTACAATTCAATACCAAAGCAATACCCCAAATTTTACAATACGCATCTCTGGAACCAAAGGCCACAGTATACTTGCTGCAGTAACAAATTTACATAGATACATGGACACATTTGCAAAAAATAATGGGAAGAAGCGAAATGACTGGGACTTTACTGTGGAATTTGTTTGGATTGGTCTAAAATACCATATGACTGATTGTGTTGCCTTGTAGAAAAGTGATTCTTTATCCAGTTAATTGCATTTTTTCCCATCTCTGTGCGAACACGCCATGGTCAACTCTTCAGAATGAATGGCCTGGCTGAGCTTCTTAGGATTTGTGCACCTTTATGACATCAAACAGCTTCTAAATCCTCACGTCGCCTCACCTTTGTCGCTGTTTCACCGCAGGCATTTGTTGTTCTGAGTTTTTTGTCACCAGTATTTCTGGTTTCCCTAGGTTACAGTTACCTCTTTAATCTCCATGTGCGCTGATCGGCATAGAGTGTACACAGCGAATATGCGCTCATTTGTATGAGGTGATGTGTTGAAATGTGTTTGTGTTTCGGGCAACTTTGATTTTGTTAGTATACTGCCACCTCAGATCTTATCAAATGGACGCCTGTAGCCTAATGCTGGTCTATTTTGGAGTTTGTGACATAAAAACCATTGAGAATTATGACTTCAGTGGTCCAGGGACAACCACTGCACAGCACATCATTAGACCTCATTTTCTAATCGGGGCTTCTGTGAATTTATTTGACTCCCTAACCTCTTGACTTTGTCTGACTTCCCTTTTTCCCCTCTGTCCAGGTCTGATTACAGATTCCGACCACCCATACAGCAAGTTTGAGAATGAGTAAAGCAGAAGTGTGTTGGAGGCGCTCCCCAGGTAGCATTTCTGCTCCACAGCCGGCCTTATGTTTCCCATTTTAGCTTAAAGTGACGCCCATCTCCTCCAACATGAACCACCGAGCTGCATTTGTGGGGACTTGAATCGAAAAATACAGTCATTTCAAGAAAAGACAAAATTGTTCAAATTGAAGTGCAATTGTAACAAAACCTGATTTAAGAAACTATGCGAATGAGCTTATTTTGCTTTATGGCTCTTCATGTTGTGGGGGCCTGTGCAGTATTTTGTTTAAGGAAAGACACTGAAGCTTGTTTTTACACTTTACTCATTTCTTTTGATTTCGTGAATCATCATGTTTTTTTGTTTTTGTTTTTTTTAATATTGTAGTTTCCATATCAACCTTTGCACTTTGTACATACTGTATAAATCATATAAATCAAGCATAAATCAAAATCAGTTATAAAACAGATGTATTCTGACACCTGTATAAATCTTTTGTCTTCTAGGGGTTTTGCTCATTTAAAATAAAAGATATGAAAAAAAGAAGTTGAAGAGATTGAAAGTGAAAGTTTTTGTGCCTGTTCAGTACTGAAAGTTGAAAAAGGAAAAAAAGCTATTAAATGGTGATTGCTACAGCGTCCTCCATCAGTGGCAGTGTGCAGAGCTATCTCCATAGACTCAATGACAGTTTTACCCAGAGGACACATCAGAGGAGACTGAATACAGTCCATCAGCATCTCGCCGTAAGTCTCATGGCCCTACAGATGGGCTCACCTGTCTTAGTAATGACTTGGATGTTGTTAGCCCATGTCTAATACACTGTGAGGGGATTTGGAATCATAACTGCACTTTTATGGAAATTTGGACTATTGGAGCATTTTAGTATTTCTATGGAGGATCATCAAGTGCAAAATGTAAGTGCTGAAAAGTTTTGAACTGTCTTATAGCAGGTTGAAGGAATACTCCAATGTTTTCGGCAAAATACCCTTTTTCCCATTTACCCAGAGTGAGACAAGATGTTTGATACTGTGTTATACTGTACGTCCACTGGTTCGGTTCCTATGGGTAGCATTTTGTGTTAGCTTAGCATAAAGACTTGAAGTCTACAGGAGTCATTAGCCTAGCTCAGACAAAATGAAAAAAATAAACCTTACAGCAACTGAGGCTGTCTTATTTACACAACATATCGTGTTTTACACAGTGAATACGTGTCTTGTCTTGGAATGTTTTTTAAAAATGAGTCGTTTTAGGATCATTTAGATGGTAGGAACCATAACCGCTGAACACATGTTCAGTAATTGTGGTTCCTACCATGTATAGTTCCTTCCTAGCCTGGTGTTACCAGACCTTATCTCATATCTCATTTGAGATGAGATATGTGAAACATGAACTCATGAGATTTCCATGTAGTATCTAGGCTAGTTCCTTCCATCTAACTTCTCCTAAAGTGACTATTGTTTTTAAAAGAAAAATTCCAAGACGTGTATTTCAAATACACGATACATGGTATATATAAGAGCTGCAGAGATGCTGTAAGGTTTATTTTTCACTTTGACGAAGCTAGGCTAATGACTCCTGTAGACTTCAAATCTTTATGCTAAGCTAAGACAAAATGCACCCATAGGAACTGAGCCAGTGGACGTACAGAGGTGAAAATGGTATCAAACATCTTGGCTCAGTCTGGGTAAGTTGGAAGAAGGGTATTTTGCCCAAAATGTTGGAGTATTCCTTTAGAGCTGCACTTGGCAAGTCATTTTTGTTGTAAAGGTCCATCTATATCAAAAATGAACAATGAAGACTATGCCCTCCTCTCCAATTTAGACACTATTGTTCATACTATTTGTTGAAATTATGGTGACTGACTGGAAATCTCTTTATAAAATGACAGAAATTTTATAGTGAAACCTAAATACATTGCCTAAGCAGCAGTGCTCTGTTCATAGAAAGTTGGACTCAAAAACAATGGCTGAACCCCTTCACTACTCCACCACCACCACACACTAACTGCATTCAGACAGCAGGTAACACAAAGTCAATTTCCTATAGAACTAAGCCGCCAGGGAGATCCTGATGATGTGTGGACAGTGAACTCTTCACTGTCGTTGGCTGCCAAATAATCAATCAGATGTTGCTGCTTCGTTGTTTCTCCCTGATGGGGATTTAGTTTCATAAACAATTGTTCCTCCCAGTAAGTGGAAAATGGACAAAAAGTTTACTATAGCCACAAAGTTCAACAAGTTAACATAAACAAAAGCCACAGGGATAAATGTCTCAATGCTTGGAGAATAGTTAAATACATCATTGGGGTTGGTGGTAAGTTTTGAAGGACTTATTGAGTGTCTGTGTATTTTCTATCCATGATACCTAAAGCTGATGATAGGAAATTTTGGGGGGGGGCAAATTTAGAGTAAAATTTGCCAGCAATGGGCAACGACAACGAACGACTGGGCAATGGGCAATACTAACTGACAAATTTGACAGTTGGAAATGGATGAACTTGCAGAGACTGCCACCATCGCTGTTATTTTGGTCTCTATTTTTTACTGAAAAGGTCATTATTAGGCTATGTTTCCTTCCTTGTGTTCAGCGGTTATACTTCCTACCATCTAACTAAAAAAAAAAAAAAAAAAAAAAAAAATCAAAGATGTGTAGTTTAAATACACATGATACACTGTGAAAATAAAACAGCTTTGGAGTTGCTGTAAGGTTTATTTTTTCACTTTGACGGAGCTAGGCTAATGACTCCTGTAGACTTGAAGTCTTTATGCTAACGTAACATGAAATGCTACCCATAGGAACTGAACCAGAGGTGAAAATGGTATCAAACATCTTGTCTCAGTGTAA
>OMKZ01021249.1:11611-25650 GCA_900302535.1 Neoniphon sammara | reverse complement strand
CAGTGATTTTTTTTTTATGCATGTGTCAGCTAGAAAATTATGAAACACTAGGATAAAACTTAAGATCTCCTGTGCAGAACAGGGCGAGTCAAGACGTAAACACTTTTATGCCCTGAAGTTTACTTTGGAAAAAAAGTGCTGTTACTGTTTTGTAAGGAATTATACGGGTATAATGTTTTAAAGGGATAGCTTCAGAGCAGTGTAAAGCTTACAGAACGTTGTTGAGAGATTTCATGGACAAAAGCCGTCCTGAGGCCTTCCTTGTCTGTCTGCCTGCTCTGGCCTTGCGGTGGTTCTATTTTGCGATGGTCACACTTGTTTGGTTTTTAACCACCGACTGTTTACTCTCCACCAAAGATCAGTGCCATCAAAAAGTGACAGAGAGGTCATTCACTTTGGGTACATTGACACACACACACACATACGCACACATACAGTGGACATTCTTTGGAAACCGTGAGTGATTCATACATACCTGGACACAGGAATCTCCCCAAGTACGGGAACTCTTTTATTATTTCTTTCCATTCTGTCAAATACAATGGCAATTTTTCTGTCGATTACAATGCCATGACTAACCATTTACACAGGTGATCACATTAAGCAGGCTGCTACACTGCACTAATACAGATATGACACACCATTGTTCTGAACTCACTGTAAAATAGTGATGAATAAGATAAAGAAGACTTAAGACAAAATTAAGAAGAAAGAAGACAGACTGGATCGTGGATGATCCAGCCTCTGATCACTGATGATCACTGATAAGCAAGTTGCTCAGAAAATGTAATGCATTACACATTTGTCATCACTTCTCTACAAGAACTTGTTCGCTAACACTCTCAGTTTCAGATGGAAAACTCAAAACCTGGGACTGCTCCCCCCTCATTAACCCAGAATATGATCTACGTGTGGCCTACTTGTGCATTTTTGTGAACAAATGTGGCAGAGATTCAGGGGTTTATGAAAAGGAGTTGAGCACAGTACCTCATTAGCATAAGTCAAAGGCCTGCATGTTAGACAGAGAGCAGAGGTCAAGGTTCAGCTGGGCTCTGAAGCTCCAGTCCACACAGATTAGGAGCGTGACTACTGTGGGCTGTCATTATAAAGATATGTGCTGTTTATAGTTTTGTGTGTGGGCACATCTGATCACCTTTTGTTCATTTGTTCGATTTATTTTTAACTGGTGTGAATAAAACGAACTTTTCTGAGTCTACACTTTGTCTTCCTCATGTTTCTTGTTTCTAGGAATCGAAACAATGCTACTCTTCCAGGGAAAAGCTCCACAGATGTTTATGCAGTTTCATATTCTGAGAACCGCCAAGTTTTCTTTCTATACACTGTAAAATAAAAAATGTTGATGTTACATTATTTTTCACAAAGTGCACCAATAAAGGCAAAGTACAGTTTTTGTGTTAGAGCCATTACTATTTCAGGCATAGCCATAATATTTTTAGAATTTTTAGTCACAAGGGGTCTCTCATTTTTTCAATATGAAAAAACAAACAAACAAACAAACAAAAAACCCTAAGTAACGGTAATCATAGATGCTTTGTGACTATTTACTACTAAAAATAGTATTTTAAGAAATACTGGTGCTGCAGCCTCCATAGAGTATAAATACCTGGGTCTCCCCACCAGTCAGTTGGAACTGAAGAAGCCTTTTGGATGAGAAGTGAAACGTGTTCTAGAACCTCTAACAAGTCCAGTTGCCTTTATCAGGCACTTAAAACTGCAGCCTCATACTTTGACCAATTTTAAAAATTTCAATGGATTTGTGTTTAGCGCTGCTGATATTTTAAGCGCTGTGAAGAAAATTTTAAATTTCCAACATGGACATTAACAGGTTAATTAACAGATGAATAGACCTTGTTCTATGTCACTGAATTACAATTAATATATACAGTAAATTATGTCATTTTGTATGGTGATCTAACCGTGCTGCCATGTTTCACTCAAAGCATTGAACTGATGCTCTTGGCAGTGAATTACACTGAGTAGTTCACATAAACAAACAAGGATTTTGACCTTTATTGACAATGAGCAAAACCACGGCCCTGTTGTGCAGAATAGTTTTAATCATCTCCTTATTCTCATGTAATCTGATGGTGATTGTGGTGCCTTTGCTGTGAAGTATTTTTGATATATAGGTATTTTCAGCATACCATAGTTAACTGATTCCAGACACACTGAGAAAAGGCACATCTGCTAAACATTTGAAAATCTACTTGGGTTATGGCTAAACAAACAAATGTGAACTGTAAAAAAAGCCAGAGCAAATTTAGACTGGAGGTTTAAAAAAACATTTATTGTTATTTCCACGTTAATTGTATAGAGGCATGTACTTCATTCACAAAATAGGAACAGTAAAATTAATCAGACAAGAAAAATATATATGCAGTCATTTTCTTACATTATCAATATATATACACACATTGTAAAATAGGACATGTAACAAAAAGAAAACAAAGAGAGCAATAAGCAAATTCAAATAGGCTACATCTGCATTGGACATGCAGAAGTAAAATGTCTGCGTTAGTCTAAAAAAAATGAATTAAAATCAGACAAATGATAGGATTCTCCCTCTGTTTTAACAGGAGTCACTATGGCTTCATTTATGTGGGTGCGACAGACCAGAGTAAAGCTGATTTAAAACATAATGCACCTAGTTGTACTTGAAAAAAACCCAACAATGTCCATTTTAACACTATAACCCCCTGTTTATCACCGTAAAACACATTTACAGTTAGGCTCCATGCTTTTGAGCATTAGTCAGATGTTTGTATGTACACAGATGTGTAAAAATCTCATGGCTGCACAGAGGCAATTCTCCCAAGACAATATTACAAAAGGACGCTCAATTAAGCATTACAAACACACGCACGCACACACACATACACTTTAGTCTCAAGGCCCAACAGCCCAGAGAGAGAATATAGGCCATTTGTAAAATAACAAAACAACAGGTCCAATGTTTCAGATGCAGTGGCCGTAAATGACGGGTGAACGGGTTAGGACTCAGTTCAGATGGTACAGAATTTGAATTTTTCCTTGACCAAATGATTAACAGGTGTAGGACTGAGGTTGAGGAAATATCTACACAATTTCTACATGATCAGAACTTAAACCCAGGCTTGAATCACGCTCTTTGACACAGTGATCACTCCACATCAAACCACAGTGGGACAGTATAATGTACACTGTGACTGAGCCTTGACTGAGATGCTCCATACAGTTTCAGATCAAACCATTTGCTTGTTCATAAGGAGCTAAAATATTCTTAGGCTCAAAGGATGAAAGATGACTGGGTATACATTTACATTAACAGGCATTTACATTAACAGTCCAAAAAACTGGCAATTTCCTAGATAAAATACCCTCTTAGTCTCATCTGTAGTACATTCAGAACAAATTCTGTAAATTATCAACAGACACATCATACAAACACCACTAACTCACATTTGTCTGTAAACTTCACCACCAGGGCCTTGTGGGATTAAGCTAGTAAAAGACTCATCCAGCAATAGTAAGGGATGTGACCAGGGAGACATAAACAATGATAGGCATCAGGAATTTACTGTAATTAGGTCCGCTTCCCTCTACAATGAATAGGAGAGTTGCATATCAGAAACAAAATCCATTCAAAAGGATAACACACATTCCTTAAGACACCCGATTTGGTTGTTCTGACACAATATTCTGATCTTTTACATCACAAATCATGTCAGCCAGGCATGATGTAGTCCAATTATTTCTCTGGTTGCGTGAAGCCATTATACCCCCAAAGGTTTTTGTCAGGCCCTGTGAGTCACTCCCACATCCCGGACGTTCCAACACTGACACAGTACACTTCACATTTGGGTTTTATACAAGCTAGAGCTCCTTTGGCAGTTCAAGGTCACAACACTAAGCTGACATCCATGTATGAACATGTATAGTGTAGACCACGACTAGAGTAGAAGCTGTTTAGCACAACTCTATTTTACAGTAGCGCCATCGATCAGTCAGGCTCAATTCACTCTCAGCTCAGATTTGAAATTAAATCTGGACATCAGTGATTACAGGCAATTAATGCATGTTTAATTACTTCATCATTGATGTGATGTAAAAAAAACGATTCTGAAGAAAACCCCACCTGTTAATTAAATTGAAAGTGAAATAACCCCTTAGTCAGTTGTTGATATAATACAGAAAACCATTCATCTGAAGGAGTGGGGATAACCAGGAGTCTTGTCGCCACCTGCTGGTCAGCACTGGTACTACGAGGAAATAACAACAGGCAGGTGGGACAGGTAAGCCTTACATATAAAATACTGCGCCACAATGACCGGCAAATATCATTTGGTTACAACGACACTGGCCACTGAGGTGAGAGCAGATGAAGGTAAAGCTCGCATGTTGTAAACACTTCAGATTCAGAGGTCAGAGCTCCTGATAGGTCAGCCCTTATTTGGCAACGAACGTTGGTGGCCTAACGGTGGTTGAAAGACTGAGCTGTATAAAAAACGGGTGTGAAGGTATTGTGGGCTGACAGGAACATTAACAATCATCGATCAACATATGGCATGATTAAGTGACTCCAAAAACAGGTAGTAAAGGACACTGCACATTGCACTGTGTGAGATGCATCTCCCAGATGAAAGGGTCAATGTGTAAGCAGCAAGTAAACACAAGTAAACCAAATTGGCCACAAAGAACACATAAAGCTGATTATTTTAGTTCCGGTTAGTTCCAAAAGCCTCCTGCTACTTAACTTCTAAGACACACACAAGTGCACGCACACAGACACAAGACACACACACACACACACACACACACACACACACACACACACACACACGCACACACACATACAGACAAGTGTACACGCACACACACACAAATTATGAATCGCATGATCATCTCACATCCATCATCTGTGGGATGCCTTCTGGACATGAGACAAAGCAGCACGTTGTTTGATGGACATCGATACTCAATCTAGAAAGTGCAAATGCGCCATCTTGTGCTCTGATATCCAAAAACACCACCCAAAACCCAGCTTGAGTCTCCCCTGTCATGCCCCCTGTTTTTGCAATGGTTTGGTCCAGTATGCCATACCGCAGGGTCTTCTGTAGTTTAGTCCAGGTTATGGCTGGCAATATCCATCTACAATGTGCGGGCCACACACTTGCTGTGACATTATGAGTTAAAAAAAAAAAGAAAGCTGTCATACACGTAAACTGATCCATCTTCACTGCATTCCTAATAACACATAGTGAAAAAAGAAAAACAGTACTGTTCCAGCTCGTGCCCATCTCTTCACGGTGGTCTTGCCGCCATAAAGGCCCTCAGTTTGCTCAGGTGCACCCAGGAGGCTTTTGGCACAAAGTTTCCTCACCAAACACCAAGATTAATTACCACTCCTTCCACGATTTTCAAACGCTCTCCTCCAACAGTCATCAATGAATGCTGAAGTTGTGAGGTTTCTCAATTTAAGTGAGAAAAAAAGCTAAACAATCCAACAAAATACCTATATCGCTGAATGCATGACTGTTAGAGTGTGTGTGTGCGTGTCTAAAAAAGTGTGTAGGTGTGAGAGGGAACAACAATTTGTTACTTTTCCTATGGGTGGGTGTGAAATTTGCTCATGGCTCTGCATGCCAAAATGCCAATGCCATCAATGTATCAATGCGTTGAGACGGGCAAAAGGAAAACATTTCCATAGTTACGCTGAGGGGATTTGCTGGGGATGAGGTTGCGCTGGGAGACTGTTTCCATGGTGACAAACTAAAGTGTAGTGTTGCTTAAGGCATCATATTAGATGGCAGAGGAGTTTTTCCTGTGGCAGAGAATAAAAGAGAGGGGAAAAAAAACATAATTAGGAAAATTAGTGTTGATTACACTGTTTCCAATTTTCTCCAAGCCATCACCACACACATAATTAAGCACTGCAACATATTTGCATTCAAATCAGACACCTGGACATAAATATATGATTACTAATGGGCATACATGTCAAAGATGGTGACCAAATCTACTGTACATGCTGACTAAGAAATGTTTCACTGGTGTTTACCTGGTTAGGACTCGCTCTCCATGGAGATTGTAATGGTTTCACTTCCAGCTGTGAAGCCAAACAGAACGCGTCAAAAGGTGACAGACATCAGAGAAACAACATGGAACCACTGAATGGTAAATATTAATCTTGCTTGTGAGGTTATTATCATCAGTTTACCTGATTTCAAGGTGTTATTAGCCAGATGATCTCCTGTGTTGTTGACATGTTGGTCGTTGCTGAGGAGGCGGTTCTGTGACTCGCTGAGTGGGCTCGCCTGAACACTGGCAGCACTGGAAACAAACAGCCCCAACAGAGAAAGTCAGCATAAATTGTGCATCACTGGCCTTCTCCAATAAAAAATTCTTTTTCACCACCTTATGTCAAACATTGGTCATTAAATTTAGATGGTTCATTTGCTGCTTGATCACCTTTTATTGGGCTCTGGGTGCAGGGTAACTGTGGCCTGCTCTGGATCAGCATTGACCAGCCGTGTTGGGAAAGTCAGCCCGTCTCCCTGGCTGTAGAGAAGCAGGAAGACAAGAGAAAATTTATGCTACATACTTTTCAACCTACAGGACAGCCGACTGTGCAGATTAAACTGAAAACAGGAAAAACAACAAAGGTAATCTGATATTTAACCCATAAGATTAAGATTTTTTCTACACTCACCTTGACATGAAAAGATCAGATAAGCTTCAAGGAACAGATAAAGATATTTTCCAACTTAACCTCTAATGTAGTCTGTCTCCATTTTTACATCTTGGGGGGTATCTTCAAAAAGGATTGTTCATTTTTTTTTTTTTACTAATATGAGCAAGCTGATACTGATATGACCAAGCCCATGGCACTGTTGACAGCAGTGTGTTTAGGTTTATGAGAACCAGTGACATGACAAACCGTCTGCTGCTCTGGTAACTTTTCATACTTAGTCATTTTTGGTGTCACATATTTGTGATTGAACGTCTGTGTCTTCTATTTTTTCCATGTGCCATATAAACTCAATATCCTCTCTGTGATTAGTTAAATTTGTATCTAACCTGTTCAAATCTAAGTTTGTCCTGCTCACCTGGTGAAAATGGGCAGCAGCCAGTACTTTTTCTGGTCTCCAAAGACCTGAGCAATGTTCTTGCGGAAACCCAGAGAGAAGCCGTTCTTATCAGAGCCCGTCCTAAAGACCGGTGCTCTGAACGCCTCTGAGAGAAGGACACACATGGCAGGACAGGATGGAGGGGGAGGACAGAAAGAAGACATCATGAAACAAACAATAACTAACAGGTAAGTAAACTGGAATCTCCAGTTTGATGGAAACGAAAGGGAATCGATTGAGGAAAGAGTGTGAGTGTGTGTGAGGGTGTCATTTACAGTTCAGGGAATGAATTTTCTTCAACATTCTACTTTGAAAAAACAAACTTTTTTTTGTCCTGTCCAAGCTATTAAAATTGAGTATCAATGCTCTATTATTAGCAAAACAAACATATTTCTTCAGATTTTGAACTGACTTAATGGGAAGAACGCTGAGCCCGACCCTTACGAGTGTGTGTGTGTGTGTGTGTGTATGTATGTTACCTATAGTGGACCTGTTCTTCCCTACAAGCCACAGGTGGTAGCTGAAGAGGGACAGAATACTGATGCAGAACATGGCCGCCACAAAAAAGAGAAACAAAACATGGAATTTGGCGTGATTGTCTGGCAGTTCATTCTGGGGAGGAGACAGGAGAAGGGGAGAGCAGAGAGTCAATAACAAATTCACATGGAGGAGATTCAAGGAGAAACAAAGAGAGAGAGAGAGAGTGAGAGAGAGAGAGAGAGAGAGAGGCTGAATAACAAGTAAATTACAAAGCACTAGAAATAAGAAGAGAGCCGTGTCAACCACGTCACAACTACACAACACTGCACGCATGTCATAACCAAAAAAAAAAAAAAAAATACAACACGACGACGATGAGGAGCCACTGCAACACTAAAGGCTTTGGAGGGTGGTTGGGTTACCTTTGGGCAGTTCTCTGCCGATTTCCTCCGGCAAAGCTTTAGTACAAACAGAGACAAGACTGGTTAGCGACACCGGGAAAGAACAGACGGAGAGGAATGGGGGATGGGGGGTTGGGAGGGTTTGGAAATTAGAAGGCAAATGCAAGTCAAGGCCAAATGAGGTGAAGAGAGAAGAAAGTGTGTGTGGGTGCAGGAAGTGAGCCCAGAATGGAGAGGAAAAAAAGGGGGATGAAAAGAGAGATGGAATGAGAGACAAGTGCTGGGCGGTGAAAAGGATCAAAGTGGACAAGTGGTGCAGCTACAAGAGAGAAAAAATGCAAAGAGAGAGAGAGAGGAGGAGGGAAAGTGCTGGTGGTTGAACGAGTGGTGTGACTGATGGCTCTGATAGTGGAAAAGGAGAAAGAAGGAGAGAAATGGGAGAACAATGACCCTGTGTGTGTGAGAACTGGGGATAAACGAGTGGGGGGGACAGAGAGGGGTTAGAGGGTGAAGGGGTGAGAGAGGACAGAGAAACAGTGGCGCGGCACAGCTCAGCACCATGCAGAACCAACTGACAGGATGTACATGCAGGCCCCTGACATGCAGCCAGTCATCATCCCGCCCGCAAACACACACACACACACAAATACAGTTTGGGGTGTGAGCGATGCTGTGCGGAGTGGAGCGCATCGTTACTCACTGTCCAGAACTTTATGAAATACTGCAACACGGTGGCTGCAATGAATAAACAGTACACCAGCGAGTAGGCCAGGAAGAGGATGAAGAACTTGTAGTTGGAAAAGCCGACACAGTTGTTCACCCTGGAGACACACAAACACAGGAAGTTCAGATTACAATCACTTCCTCTGACAGCGGAAACGCTACCAGCTTTAACTTATAGAAAGGTGAAAGCTTTATGTTATTCTTAGGGTGCGATCACACCTAAAGTTTGCTTCCTTTGGTCCAAACCAGAGGGAAAAAAGTTCACTTTGGTGCATTTGATTTTTTTAGGTTCACACATTGACCAATAACAGGTCGAGTAAACAAAAGCAGCAGGCACTCGCAAGTATTTTGCTGACTATTAGAAAACATTTGATAACCTGTCATCCGGCAAAGTCAGAGATTTTGCCAACCAGGAAGCAGGGAGGGGAGCTGGGAATGTAAAAATAAATCCAGTTGTAGCTACTGCAACTTTATCTATGTAAGATGGACTTATCTATGCTCTTTGCAATAATTTATGCTTTCTAGGATTCATAGCAGGTAAGAATTCAAGAAAAATAGCTGAGTATGACCATCACTCCAGACTGCTGTTTTCCCTTAACTCATTTTGTCATGGTTTGCTTTCCAAGCATGAGTAACTGTTTGCTATCAAATGTCAACATCTGACTCCTTATACCGATAAACTGTAAGAAGCAAAGGTTAAACAACAAAGAATATACTCATAAACCTGTATGTTTGACGCTCCTTGCTGTAGTTGTTCCAGATTAAATTTTCACTCCAAACAAACCAGTTTGCTTGGAGGAGGACTGAGACCCATACTTTCAGGCAATCTCAGTGTGGTTGTTTGCCGTGCATCGGAGTCTGAATGATATTGTTCTCACCTGGCCAAGCAAACCAAACTAAAGAAGAAAACGCTCCAGAGTTTGCCTCACCCACTCCAAACAAGTGTGAACACACCTTTCCTCAGCATATAAATACAAGTTAAATGGTGAAATAGACACTTTTTTTTTTAACTGATGGGGATTACATACCAGGGACAATGGTGGTCCATTTTCAGCACACACCTGCCATACAGAGAGGGAGAATAGAAATAAGAGAGGAAAAAGAAGAGGATAGTTTGAGGTAAAAAGAGAACAGATAGATCAAATGAGAAGGGGTGAAAATAATATTTCAGTGGAGTTATGGTTAAATCTAACAATTAATCAACACTTTTATACTAAAGACTTTGATTTGCATAGAGTGTAATGGTAGGGAGTTACTTACATGTCACATGCAGAGCAGTGGTGACACCGGTCTGGCTTGATGACTTGACAGCGGTCACAGTAGCGGATTGCTGCATTGTGTTAACACAGTGACACAGTAACACAACTGATTATCAATACACAGCCAGTTCCAACACAGAGGCAAAGACAGACAAAAACCTCAGACAAACATAAACAAACACAGACGTACCTCCAGCACCTGTGCGGGTGTACAGAGGTAGGCTGGAGGCGGCTCTCCACAGGATCTCCTGCTGGGACTCTGGCCTGTCCTCCTTCTCGTAGCGCTCCTTCTCAGCCTTGGGCAGGCAGAACTGAAGGAAAGAAAGACAGAGAAAGTAAAACCTTGAACTCACCAGGCTGTCAACAGTGGACCGATCCTTTTATTTATTTACACGGTAGATTCTACCACCACTGCACAAGACTTGAAGTTAAGGCAGCAGAAAATGACAGTGGGGGTTAGTCTGGATAATCAGATTATTGTACCTCTTTGGAGGGGTTGGCAGGTCTGGTGAAGATGGTCTTCCAGTAGGACCATACAAACATGATGAAAGAGAGGTGGAAAAAGACCAGGTAGACAACTGGAGAAAAACAACGAGCAAGGCGTCAGGACCACTGACATGCATGTTCTGTACTGATGTAAAACACTAGCACATGACGTTATAATAAAGAACTGTTATTGCTGCTTGAGATGATGAATCACTGTACATAAAAAAATTATTAAAATCAGCAGTATAAGAGAGAGAGAGAGAGAGAGAGAGAGAGAGAGAGAGAATGAGAAAGAGAGAGAGAGAGACTGAATGTGCCTACAAGCTGAGCCAGTCTGATTTAAATCTCCATAAACTATATTTCACTGGGCCAGACTGGAAGAGAAAAAAATTCCACTGAGCAGCAAATTGGCTCGGCTCAGAAAAAGTCTATTCATCCTGTAATAAAAACAATCAATCCTTTTGACTCCCCAGTGCACTTACTTTTCTCTCCTATTCTGGGGATGGTGACTGCAAGAGACAAGAGAGAGAGAGAAAGCCCAATGTTAGATAATGAGGGAGCACAATCCCATACTTCAGCAGTGACAATCACACACTTGTGTCGTGCAAAGCAGCGGTTAAGGTCTGTCACAGGACTGAATGGGGTCTTCAGCAAAAAAGCAATAGTTTAACTTGGTTATTAAAGTTGGCACAATCAGAAAATGTACAGGAATTACAATTACTATCATGTTTTGCTCCCCCTTCTGTTGTTACAACTGCAAAAATCCTCTCAGATGGGGTTAACTGGGACGAAATCCTGATCAATGGGGGTCTGATTTCGTGACGTGATCAAGTTTGGGACCCCCCTGATGTAAACAAGCTGCATAAATATGGCTATCACAAGCACATCACTTAGGGTTTCTATTAAAATCATACAAATACTATTTCATTCCTCTGTTCATCTGTTGTCATTTTAGATTTGGCCATTTTTTATATAGGAAAACGCTCGAGACCAAACCATTCGCTTGCAAAAACGCAACACTTGACTGATGCCAACATAACTAGCCAAGTTAGAGGATAATAAATTAGCTGGTCAGCCAGCCAAATAGCCTTTAGTTAGCATAATTCCCCATCTATTCATCACGACAGGGAACAAAAGGGACCAGACGGATAGCAACACTAACAGTAGAAGGAAACTTTTTCTTTAACCAAAACACATTTCCCAACAAAATAGAGGAAAGCAAAGCGATGGACAATCATAGATAATTAGCTATATCCAGGTTTAGTTAAGCTTGCCAACACCATTGTTGAGCTGCAGTCCATGTAACGTTACTTCCTGCTGGCCAGCAGCTGTGTGGACAGCAGTATCAAAACATCAGCTGGAAAGGCTTCAGCACAGCGGCAAGACACAACAGCCGGCTTCAGGACGTGTACTTACATATACAAAGCTCCACGACATAAGCATAGTACGACCAGCAGACGACCAAGGCGATAAAAATCACAGGTATCCATGCTAAGCCCCGTTGACAGCATCTCAGTACGTGTGTGGGCGCCATCTTTCTCCCTCAACTGGAAAAGGGAGTGTCAACGTGACGTCACTGGGCCGGCAGAGATCTCTTCTCCCTGGGTAACACGATCCTTGTTGGGGGGAAAAAAGAAATAAGCTAGATATTTGTTTGATCCAGAACAAATATCCACCCAAAACAATTCGACTTATTGTTCAAATTCATTGGGCAGGTGTGGCGGAAACGTGGACGAGCCAGCGCCTACAAGAAAACACCAGTCATCCAGGAAGAGAGAGAAAAAATAAAGAGAAAGAAAAAAAGCACGGCACTAGGGAACTGCATGGTACAAAGTCCACAATACTCTCAGTGGCCTGCAGTTTATTTCTAGACTTGGTGTGAGGGTCACGGGTGCCGTGGGGAATCCAAGGCAGGTAGCTGTAAAGTTACACAAGTGACGGATACAGGAAAATGGCTTGCGTGGAGATGGACATTGGGAACTATTTGAGGCGCATTGGGCACGTGGCACCAGTTCTGCCAACCTTGGATGCGCTACGGTCGTTGCACTTCAATCACCTGTTGTCCGTGCCGTTTGAAAACCTCACGTTGCACAGTGGCGGACAGGTGAAGCTGGACCTCCCGCTTCTGTACGACAAAATAGTAAACAAGCGCCGCGGTGGCTTCTGCTTTGAAAACAATACTCTGTTTTCTTGGCTGCTGTCTAAAATTGGCTTCCAGGTCACTCTGCTCTCAGGCCAGGTGAAGAATGAAATCACCCGTAGATACGGGCCGCCTTTCGACCATTTGATCTCAATGGTGACCCTTGAAGGGCAGCGCTGGCTGTGCGACGTCGGCTTTGGCTCGTCTGGTTTCACTTCGCCGATTTCACTGGAGACCAGCGGGACCCAGCAGCAAGGGCACAGAAGGTACCGCATCAGGAGGGACGAGGACTTGTGCTTCCTAGAGTGGCAAGGGGAGGAGCACACAGTGGGAGATGGAGAGTGGACGCAGCTCTACAAGTTCACGCTTGAACCTCGCTGTCTGGAGGACTTTGTGGAGAGGTGCCAGTATCACCAGAGCTCTCCCAGCTCCCTCTTCTTCTGCAAGTCCCTCTGCTCCATCCTGAAGCCAGGTGGGAGGCTCACCTACATGGGTCACAAACTGATCACAACCACATTCCCCCCAGAGGGTACAGGGGCTGCATTAAAGACCACTGAGGAACTAAAAGATGAACAGATTCCTGGTATCCTGGCAGAAAAATTTGGAGTTGTGCTGGATTCTCCACTCATACCAAAGGATGAGACAATCACACCACCTCCAGTCATCTATTGATTAGGTTTTCTTACAGGAAACTTTGCAAGAATCAGGTGCAGAGCAACCTGCACACAACCTACCATGGGCACAAATGTTTCTTCATGCTGAGATTAATGCCAAAACAGTCTTTTTAATGCAAATGTGATTGAAAAGACTTTCAAATTCACTTTTTGTACTTGAGGACTTTGCTTATAACACTCAAAATAAGCACTGATTCTTGGACTCTTGGAGGTAGATGGTGTTTCTCTATTCTGGCTCCTAGCAAGATGTTTTTCTAATCTGCTAACCCAAGGCTGCATTATAAATTCCTGCTCTTGTCTCGACACAGACGCACAAAGCAAATGCAACAAAGAAATTGTCAGTTTGATTTAATAAATTAATATACATACACTTTTAAGATGTACAATGGTCATTGCATTAATTCGTATTGTCTTTTTTTAAGACAACAAAGTCGGCGTTCAAAGTATTTACACATGTACAATTCTCAGGCAGCACTTTACAAAGCAAGGCATGAACAACAATACATATGCTGAGTTTCAAATCAAACCTCTAACTTTCACCCTTCTGTCTACTCCCTCTATCTCAGAGGATTTTCTTAGCTGTCTCATAATTCTCAAACATTTTCCCATCTAGCCTTTGATTGGGCGGGAGAGGGCATTCAACAAATTGAATGACATCCATCAAATCCACCAAAGATCCACAGGAGATTCAGAAGGATTGTGCTCCAAGGGCTGATCTGAAATTCAGGAAGGGGGAGGGTAGGGTGGGT
>OMKZ01021249.1:0-11591 GCA_900302535.1 Neoniphon sammara | reverse complement strand
AGGGTGTAGACGTGGGATTACAGGTGCAAAATGTGGTGACTTCTCACAAAAAACTCTACTCTGTGACAGGATTGGAGGGTGGGACTGAGCTTGTCCTCCCAGATTTGCGTTCATAATTGACAAGCCTCTGACCAACCAGGTATCTGCAAAGAGAAAAATGAGAAAGATGGCAATTGAATTAAGTGCTTGGATTAGGATTTATCCTGCGAGACTAATGTTGGGAAACTTGGTAGCTCTTTATATGGTCTTTTACTCACAGCCCCAAAACATGAAATAAAAAATTACAATTACGGGCATTAACCTATTAAGATAAACTCATGCCAGAAGAAATCATGTTGCTATTTTTACCCCACTTCTAACCGGGACAGAATAAGTTTGCACCAGATGTGTTCAATCTACAAAACCATTCTAATTCGACAAAACTAGGTTTTCATTAATCATTGTAAATATTGCTTACTTAAAAAAAACTAAAATCACAGCACATAACAGACACTCCTCATCATCGGTTATAAAATAATAGTGTGATTCTCCACTAAAGGATGCTTACTTGTCATTCTTGATGTGTTCGTAAAGGCGTTTAAACTGTCGGATCTGGAAGGAGAGGATGCCAATAAGAGAGACCACCATCAGGAGGAACGGGTAGATTCTCCTCTGCATCAGAATCTCCATTTCGGGGGTCACTCCTGTGGAAAGAAAGTGTTTCATTCAGTTAAACACTGTTTGCTGAAATTATAGTCACTGTAGGCAGCCCCCTGAGATCAGAGGAAACCTGTCTCCATCTCATTGGAACAACATCACTTCATCATAACTAAAACAAGCCTAAAAAGTCAGACAGCAAATATATGCACACCAAGAAGTACAAAGCAGTTTCAAGCACATACAGAAGATGAACCTAATGGAAACTTTCTATGTTTTAAAAGTGGATTGATTTAAGATGGTGCTGATATTTTTTCCCTCTCTCTTTGCCTTCATTTTTGAAATTGTCTATTAATTTTAATGCCATTTTTTTATTTTCTAGTTTTTTGTCTAAAGACAAAAAATACACAAAAATTACATCACACCTACAAAGTCGTGCAGATATTAACATGGTCAGACACTCACCTACGGCAGGTACCACCCCTGCAGCGATGACGTACGGCACACACAACGACAGCAGCAGGACTGAGATGACAGGAGCTGCCAGTTTACGGATGATGAACTGGAGATCAATGTTGCGGATGCCGTTTGCGTAAACCTGAGGAAGAATTTTAGTTTAGTATAATGCATATTTTTGTACTTAATTCATCCTTATAGGGAAATTGCTTTTCATTTCTGGCTTCTGAAATTAAAGGACAGATTAACTACTGGGCTAACCTGCTGCCCTGTATACATTATTTACTACAAATACACACTATATATATTGAACTGTGGTTTAAAACAAGTCACGAGATTCTTCATACATTAAGATTTGTAACTAACCAGCAGACTAAGGACAATTTCCTATTTACAAAAATGTATGAAAAGAATGATTGCTGGACGAAGGGAGAATTACACAGCATCATAAGGCTCAATGCCTAAAAATGTTAATGAGTAACATACATACAAAACCTACCTGCTCAATGACAGTCTTCAGCCACCACTGAGGGCCCATGAGAGTGATGGCAGCAATAATTTTGGCATGGAGCACTCCAAGAGCCCAGTCCTGTAGACACAATAGAGTTAAATGGGTGAACGAAATGCTCTCCTATATGATACACAGCACCTTAAGACACCAACTTAGATCCCAGCCGAACACATGATGATGCAAGTAAACAGGAAAGCAGAATAATGCAATACCTACACAACAATGAGAAACAGGGAGACATACCTGCCAGGGGTAGAAGAGGGGTGTCTGGTCTAGTGGTACCCTCAGTGGAGCCACAATAACCAGTTCAAACAGCAAACCCAGCAGCAGTGGGATGACTCCAGCGACCAGCAGAGCAACCACCAGGGTCTTCAAAATCTACAAACACATACATACACACTGACGTTACAAAACATCTTTGACTCCAAGACTATGAATTGTGTCCCAAGTATACTAAAAACTACATCTTCAATCCCAGACCACATCCCTGGGCTGAGGCTGCAAGTGACCAACACAGGGAACTTTTGCTTTTAATTCAATCCCTCTTTGATGTTGTGAAATGACATGCTGGCAAATTCAGGATGTGACTGGTAAGCTTGTCTACAGCAACCAAACAATTAACCTTTGCAGGTCCTACTCAGTTCAAGAAGGAAAAAATATAAATTAATTGGAAATAAACAGCAGTTGTCAGTTAATTTCTTTTTGTGATTAAACCCTGAAAGAGATATTTGTTTTTTTCAGCCCCTCCACCGTGAGGTCAGAGGTCAGGATCAGTTACAGAACAGCAGGTAAGTGAGGATTTATTGTCTTGATCTATGATACTTCAGAGTGGTGAATGTTAAGGGAACTCTAAGCATGTTCCTGCTCACTACACCATCCCACTGCCCTGTTCAGTCAGTTTCTTGCCCCGGTACTAACCATGAGCGTCCACTCCTGGACTTTGAGCATGATGACGGTGCGTCCCTGGGGCATCCAGGCCAGCAGCACCGTCACTCCTCGGATAGACAGCCAGCAGACGTACAAGCCGCATGCTGCTGTGTACAGCTCATGGATCTTGGAGTTTCCCGTCCAGAAGGACATCAGCCAGCGCCCAGTGAACACTGTAACACACATTGGATGAAAACACTCTTAGTAACTCTACACTTGATTATCATACTGTTAATATCAGTGAACATAAACTTTATATATTTCACAGCGATCCTCCTATCCCATTGAGGAAGAGAACTGTACAATTTTATCTGAGGTAATGCTTAAAATAGAAACCCTTTAACTCCAAAGACACACACACAGAGACATGCATCCTCAATTATGGTTTGGGTGTGGATCTACAAAGCAGACCAAATGGACTGCTGGTTGTGTTGAGTGTGTCCACTTCTCACCTGGCAAAGTCAGGCACACCAGGCTGGCCACCAGCAGAGTGATGCACATGAAGGCTATCAGCAGCACAATCTGGAGAGAAGAGGACAAGAGATGTCGCCATTGTAATTGACTACACAGGAACAGGAAGAGGTCAACAACTTCCAGGGGGCAGGAGTAATGGGTTTTAGAACAAGGGGATGGTTTGTTATAAGTTACGGTGCCTCTGTAGCACTGTATAAACCTGTGCACTTCATATTTTTTCATGTATCCTTGTGTAAACTTCTGCTGTAATATGTAGGCTTAGCATCTTTGAGCAAGCGCTTGGGTGACCAAGGTCCAAGAAGAAGGGTGTGTTTTATTACTGAATGTAAGCGAATGTCCTTTGGTCATATTTTGTGACAAATAGCATGAGGATTCAACTTGCGATGTTGTAATTTTAACAACAGAACAGTCTTGCTTACAAAATTTGTATTCTAATTCTTACAAAAATTGATATCAGTATAAGTAGGTATATTGGTATAGGTATCGGTCATTACAGGTGGAAAGATATCGGATATTGGTATCAGCCTCAAAAAAACAAAAACAAAAAAAACATATTGTTCCATCCCTAGCGCGAGTGCTAATTTTGAAGTTCACATGTTTGATCCATGCGCCACTCAACCATGCATGTGTCACCTGTTCTTGAGTCACACACGTAACTTATGAGAATGTATGTTTGTCATGTGAGCAAGTTTGCCAATAAAGACTGGGAGTTGAGTTGAGTTGAATGGCTCAGGATGTGAAGTGGTAGTTAGGGCGTTGGTACATTTCTAAATTTATCTACAATGGAAACCACAAATACTAGGTGGTCCTAAAATACTTTCCTTGGAGGAGAATTTATGGAAAAAACGGCCGTTAAATGACCTTTTATAACCAACTGTGAATGATAATACAAAATAAAAATAAATCTTACTGTCATACTAAGTATGATTGCTTGCTGAGTGTACTTACTGTCTGTAACTCTGCTGCCTGCAGTACCCCCATGGGTGGTAGGGTAACTATAAATTAGAAGGGTGTTGGCTAAGCACAGCAGCCTCAGTAAAAATTTATAACCCAAGTTGCAGTCACATGGAAACCTCATGACTGCAGTTATGGCTTTATAATTATCTTTAATTTACAAGGTTCATGAAGAGTAAATTACATGACCCCAGGGTCCATGAAGCCCATTCAAAACATTCTGCAATGTGAGACAGGTAGAGGCACATTATTCCGCATACAGTCCCAGGACAGTGCGGAGGAGCATTTGTGGTTTTGCAAGCTACAGGTACAAAGAGGTTTAAAGTAGATATTGGACAACCAAAGCTTTATTTCCTTTTACTAGGGGGCTCCTGCTCATGAAACTGCAGTAATATGTAAAAAAGGCCGAGGGACTCACTCACCCTGAATGGGAAGCGGAGTGGTCGGTGGTAGGGCTGGAAGCCCACTGGTCCCCCCTGCTGGAGGATGGCCTGGTGGGCCGCGTGCAGCCCCTCCCCCACTGCTGGGGCAGGGTTGTTGTTGTTGTTATGGTGACCCGGGGGAGGGTTGTTGTTGTTGTTGTTGTTGACAGGCTGGTTGGCGTCATTGTCCTCCTGCTCCCCCAGCAGGTACGAGTGGAGGTCTCTGAGGAGGCAGAGAGGACGGAGTGCATTCAGGGTGCATGATGAAATCAAAAAAAACCCAAAAAAAAACACTTATCAGGAGAGGAGGATTCAAGTAACTAAACCTCTGAAAAATAAACTGAAGTGCTTGACCATTTGCACTCAAAATGGAAAAAAAAGGAAACTAGGGCTACAATTAATGACTACGTTCATTGTTGACTTCTATTGATCGTTTTTTGATTGACTAATCATTTAGTAAAAAATAATGACAAATGTTCATGGGAAGCCAGCAGAGCCCAAAGTGATGCCTTCAAATTGCTTCCTTAGTCTGACCAGCAGCCAAAAAACCCCAAAGTATTAATTTTAGAATGATATGAACAGAGAAAAGTGAGCAAATCTCAGCATCTAAGTGGCCTTTGTGAAGCTGAAATCAGTAAATGTTTGCAATTTTTACTTGATAAATGACTAAAACAATTCACTAATTATCACAATTATGACTGATTAATTTCATGGTGATTGACTAGTTGATTTATTTATTTATGCAAACAGTGCTTTGGTGCACTGACTTACAGTAGATATCCAGCACTGACAGTCCAGGCCCTGACCAAGCCTTTGAGCCACTGGCGGGTGTGACCCTGCTCCAGCAGCGCCGGCAGCACCACCTGCAGTAATAACAGCTCCAGAGACAGCTCACTGACCGGGGCGTCACTGAGGGGGAGAGAGAGATGAAGACCGGTTCAGGGCAGGAGCATAGTGTCAGCTCCTAGTTGTCATTTTTATTCCAGCAGTCTGAATGTCTTGTGAGACTTTGTGTTATAATGAAACAGATCTACACTGTGAAAGAAGTCAGGTATCACAATGCACTCCTTTTCTAAAACTCACATCACATTTTTAATAGTTCTGACATGTTCCCACACATTTTTTTATTTCTCACTTTCTCACTCAAAAATATTTACAAGTTCAAAATAATCTATAAAGAAGTTTTGTTAGAACAATACAGGAAAAAGAAAGAATATGTTTTGACTTAGTACTGGGAATAATTGGGTTACTATTGCTATTAATGTCATTGTAATTTATGCCGTGTTTTGTTATTGTTTTGACAATGAACTGTGAATATGAATGTATGACACTTACAGGGGTGGGAGTTTATAAGTTTTACTTCTTCCCACTCCTTTGTATGCCAAGCTGCTATGAGCAATTGTACATAATGATGCAAATTGAAAACATGTAATTGGTGTAATGTACTTGAAATACGAACTCGAAATAAATAAATAATCAATCAATCAATCAATCACTTAGTTATGCTGTCATTTTGGTCATTCTCTTAAAACTTTAATCCACTCACTTTCATACATGCTGCACTGTTGAAGGTATCAGTTGCATATGTTTATAAGAGAGCCCGCTTATGTGATCTTGATATTTATATTCTATTTTCTTCGCTGTATCCTGTTGCTATTTGTGGCTGCAATGGCCTAATTTCTTGACTGGGATAATTACAGTTTCATTTCATCTTATGTGACAAGGGAGGGGCTGCTTTGAAAGAGCGCTCACTGGCTCAGAGAAATAAAGACACAGAGAAAGGCACAGAGCGACACACACAGCTCACTAATTCAGTGAGAAAGTGAGTGAGGTTGAGAGAGAGATAAAGAGAGAGAGAGACGGGAAGATAGGTTGAGTGAAGGAGATAAAGTGGAAGTGATAAAGACAGAGAGATAAAGAATGAGAGATATGGAGAAAGAGAGCAAGAATGAAGCTGTTACAACACCAGTTCAGAATTACACTGTAAGGAAGGAAGTTACCATAAGAGATGAGATGAAGATGAACCCAATAAACCTCAGTAAAATCTGTACTTGGTCAAAATGGTGAACTTAGATGTGGGGCGATCCACTTTCAAGATGTTCTAAGTTCATTTTTTAACAACAAAATCCAACTTTTGAGTGCCTATTGTTACACTTCTGTTTTTGACCAGCCATTTCTTGTCACATGGTATGTGGTTGAGATTCCTCCAAGGTTGTACGCTGATTATGTTCAGACTAAAACACCTAAATATATCAACAGGAGTCGAAGGCTGTCACATAGCTGACAAGCGGAGTGAGTGACCACCTTCTTTAGCTCCGTACCTGTACAGCATGACATTGTATGGGAGGAAGGTGGGCAGCAGTAGCTTAATCAGCCTGATGGGCAGCCACAGCATGAGCAGCACGATGGAGCCGAACACCACCACAGACAGGATGAAGCGCCGCAGGTGCCTGTAGATGGGCAGGTGGATCATCTCCTGCACTGGGTTAAAATCGGGGTCGTTGAGGTTTCGCAGAAACCACAGCACTCCGGGCCTCAGCACCTGATAGACAAACAGGAAGAGAATCAGTGAGCTGCTATTAAATATAAAATGGAGAGTTGCAGTCCTCAGTTCATCAGGTTCAAAGCCATTATAAATGTTCATTAAACGCACACCTGTGAACTGTTAATTTAAGCAGTAAGCCACAAAAGGTGATTTAAGAACTGTTAAAAAGCACTCTTGGCAAATAAAAGGCAGTAATAATTAAATACTCTTAAACCAAGCAATACTGTTCTTCAACAGTCACTACACAAAATTAATTCATATGCTTATTAGTGTTCCAATTAACTATTATGCAATTATGTGAGTTAATGGGATGTTTTACAGTGTCTCTGAGTGTGACTTGGCTGATCAGACCGCAGGATCACAATTCAACATTTAACATTAAAAATCATGTGGAAAACGGAACTTATAGTCATATTAATCCAGTTCTACTGTTCTCACCTCTCTCAGGAGGAGGATGAAGGAGGCAAAGTAGAAGACATAGACCATCCCCACAAGCCAGTGCAGGAACATGGTGGTACCTGGTGCCGATTTAAAACTCAGCTCTCTGTCCTTCAGCGAGGCATCAAACATCTCCTGCAGGAAGAGGGAAGACGGTTTCAGTCCACTGTACACTGCCAATGTTCCAGATGGTTTTCATGACAAACAGATGCACCACACAGGGCTGCATTTGTCTGTCATGAATTTACCCTGGTAATTTTTTTGAGGAAGGATGTCAGTTTCAATGCTTCAAATTCAATGATGGCTCTAACATGATACTTATTAAATACTCATCTTTGCTGAATGAACAAACACTTGGCCAGCGAGTAAATGAGAGTGAAATGTGCTCTGAACATGTTTACACCATCTGCTACAGTAACTAACATCAGACCAAACTGATTTTCTGAATAAAACTGCATTAAGGATAGAAACTCACATATGATTGTTAGAATAACATTTGCACGTTTTCACTAAATTTAATAGCTAAACTGATACAGACACCAAAAATGGCCAAGATATAGAGCAGAACTGTATTTTATTACCAGCTTTGCTCTATAAATTCTTGGAATATTTCAGCCACTGATGAGAAATTCCATTTTCTGCCCTTATGTTACCACACTTGGCTCCTGAGCCAAACCTTGACTAACCATACTTTGGTCAAAATAAATAATGAATACGTACGAAGAGCTGGGGATTTCAAAAAGGAGCGGAGTCACTACAAGCAAGAGAATGATACTGAAACACTGAAACCCAGAGAGAGAAAGAGAGGAAGAGAGAGTCTTACTAAAGAGCAGATGTCAAGCCACCAGCCACAGATGAGTGGGAAAACGCCGATCTCCACAACAACCAGCAGAGAGACCTGTAATGGAAGTATAGCAGTGTCTAAGCAACAATTTATTCACACTCAGAAATGAACTAAAATCCTAATATGAGGGGCTAAAATACAAGTGATTTCTTAATAATGTAACAGGAATGTGACGCTTTATTTCTCCTGAGAGAGAAATTGCCTTTTTGCAAGCCTAGTTGATGCCCACACAGTCCAATCAAAGTGCACCAAAACAAACTTCATTTTATTATAATTACTTAATTTTAAGAACACTCAAATCTTAATGGATGGTAAATCTGGTAAAATAAAACATCAAATTAAAAAAAAAAAAAAAATCATTGTCCCACTGACAGTGAACGCCAGACCAACTCTGAAGACAGAATGACGTTATGTAAAGAAATTTTAAATGCAGGTGGCCATGTTTTCTGTTTCACATCAATAAGCACTATAATGAAATAAAGCTCATTTGGATATAAAAGCTCCAGGTGCTGTAGCACACCCACACTTCACTGCTGTTTTAGTTTCATGTATGTTGTTTCTGCTGTTTAGATTGTTATCCAATGCAGTTGTGTCTTTGATTATAGTTTGTGACCTGTGATATTTTATTGTATTATTTTACTCTCTCTGCTTCTATGTTTGATAACAAATACACTCATATAATCACTAAAAATGTGGGGACTGTGGAAACCTCAGGTAAATCGAATCCTCTGCGCTGTCAGTCTATATTTTCCACCAAGGCCAGTGCTTACGTGAATAACACAAAGCAGAAATGCACTGAGAGGCGTTACCTTGACAACGATGTAGCAGACTCCCAGGAGGCGCCGGGAGCGCTGGAACCTGACCAGAGCAGCAAGTCCCTAAGACACAGCCGTTAAGGATCGACACCACACACACATGCACATCCACCCACACAGTTGCAAACATACCTCTCAGAACAAATTTCACATGGACTTTATTCATGTGAGACTCCTGGAACAGACAGCTGCAGAACAGCCTGTACCAAATATTATCTTGTCAAGTAATCCATGTCAACAGTGTGCAGGAGATTGGTGATGGCAGGTGGAAGGATACATGACAGAGAATGAGTGTCATGGCCAGCAATATGTAGCCCACAATGGTTGTGATCAGGCCCTCGAAATGCGAAGCTTGAACCTGAAGAAAAAAAGAGTCAGGGAGTCAGGAAGCAAAAGCATAATATTGCATAATAACAGCAGATATGATGAAAACAGTTTCTTACGTATTCTTCAAAACCAAGCCCCACGACAGAGAAGTGCCCAATATGGTAGGGACAGAATGCTGAATGGGAGAAAAAACAGAAAGACGTTTTCCACTGTGCAAAACTCAAAATGATAAATGCATTCAATCTGCAGCATTGGTATTACTGCATATTATTACATAAAGTTAGAACTGTGTGCTATTACTAGGACATTACTGAAGGATCAAGGTTACCTAGTGCTATATATCTGTATGACAATATGGATCCCTCTTTAAAGATGTTCAGTTTACTCACCAAAGACCAGGATGAAGAGAGTGTTGAGAGACACGACCCAAAACACATGCTCCTAGAAAACAAAACCACATGAATCATCAGCTGGCGAGCTTTTGAATGTCAAACTTCTTCCAAAAGCTTGTTGGCAAAGACAGAAGAAAAACTGTGTTTGCTTTGATGATATCACAATGAAAATAATCACTTTCAATGTGGTCATTGTGGAAAAACTTACTAAGAACACCAGCGAACCATCCAGGCCAAGCATCTGTGCAGCATGGAGACAAATCACAGGTATTTTACATTAACAGATGTGTAACAGGGATAGTAATAATAATGCACATTTCTAGCTGTGTGGTGTGTGCAATGGGGAGGAGGGTGTTTTGGAGATCAGTGGTGTCCTGCAGACTCACCCTCTCCCATGTGAGCTCCTCGGCTGCTCTGTCCCACTCCAGGGCGTTCCAGTTCATGTCATCTGCAGAGACAGATATCAGCTTTTAGTACCCTAAAAGATCAATACATCTGCAGCATTAATTCTGCAGGCTCATATGCCGTCAGATTTCACAGTAAGGCCAAAAATCACTACATTAATATGAATGATGGTGATTTTGATCCAAGCACAATGTCACAATAAATATTACTTTAATGTTTTTGCTTCTCTGATGCAGCACTACAGCCCACTGTGAAGGGAGACAGGATTACACTGTCCTTCATTCATTCTGCCAACAACAGCATGAGCAAATTCTCACAGCAGAGCTGGTGAGGTTTGTCAGGTCAAATGTTTGTGAGGTGCAACACTTATTTCACCTGACATTTGATGAATCATATTTTTTAGCAAGATGAAGAAAAATAAAGTTTAAAAAGATCATGTTGTTATATGATTCCAGTAGAGCTCTCTGGGTACATTTTAACTGCATAAACACAGTGGCTATTTGCCGCTGTAGTGCAAAACAGCCAATAGTGAAGTATTTCCCTTGCATTTATATAGATTGTCCCCTGTGATTTTATGTATTGTGATACATAAAATCACAATTAATAATCAGGCCTTGTTGGTGAGACTGCCATAAAAATGGTCTATTTACTCTGACATAATATCCAAATTAAGAGTCATTCTTTAAAATGCAACAGGGAGGAAGCAGAAAACATCAATACATCATTGTCAAATTAATTGTAATATTTTATCATAATTATCGCTACAACAAATGAGACCATTGTTGAGATGAGCAGTAGCATCTGTCTCACCCTGGTGGTGTTGTTAGTGCTAGTGTTTCTCAAAATTAAGACCACATTTTGTCTTGATGCAATAAAACAAACAAACACAAAGGGTATTGCTTTTGTCTGCTGCTCTACTGAAAAAGATAAACATATCAGAAATGATTTATCCATCAGCCTTTCACTCCTTCCATCATGGGCCACTGTCAAAAACTCTGAAAGCTTTATTTAGATTCATTTGCACTCACAGATCAGCAGTATTTTCCTGTTTCTGCCATAAATTAATATCCCACTGTGCCATAAAGAAATACATCAAATTCCAAAGAAGTCTGACCCAGCAGCACAAATTCAAAATGCCATGTCAAAACCAGTAGAGTCTGCCACTCTTCTCTGAAATATTCTCATTTGTGTCAAAAATTAATATGGCACTGAATTATTCATGTTACATTTTTACACATAGCACCTTTGACTTCAGTACCTACCAAAATTACTCCTACCCTCACATCTACAAAACTTACTTCTACCTGAACAATGCTATTGTTCTAGTCTATGTCTTTATCTTAAATACCACATCCTTCCACAAACTCTGACCTTGTGCTCCGTTGTTGGCATCTGCATCTTCAGCGGCCGCCCCCTCCTCCTCTTCCAGCTCGGGGTCGTCGCCC
>OMKZ01021244.1:0-13936 GCA_900302535.1 Neoniphon sammara | reverse complement strand
TGGTTTTGAGCATTAGTGTGCACTCATTAGCCATAGCTGCAGATGACCCCCCCTCCTCCATTCTACCTCTTCCCTCAACACCCCAAATGTAGCAGCTACATTTGCCCTTTTTATGAGCCCTCCTTTTCTATTTTTTCCACCCTCCCTCTTCTTCCTTTTCTCTTTTTTTCCCTACCCCAACACGGAAATTGAAACTGTATCTGGGCTTATCTGCAGCCTCCCCGTGCATCAACTGCCGAGATGTTTAGACAAATTTTATGCATTATGCAGCGCAAATATCAAAACAGTTCTTGGCAGTGCCAGCAGAAGCCTCATTAAAAATTCCTTAATTAAATCTTCTTGCAAAATGTAATCAGTCCAAGGAAGAGGTTTTGTGTGTGTGTGTATGTGTGTGCAGAGGGGGATATGTGTATGTGAGTGTCTGTCAGTGCCAGGGCTTTGATTTGTGCCCTTCATGTTATGGCTTGGAGAAGTAATCATTAACGCCAAAGCCACTTTGGCTTTTCAAATGCTGTTTTTCTTTCTTTTTAAACCGAATAAACAAACAAGTGATAATCACCTTTCTAGTGTCAGCTCAAAATGAATCCAGAATGGGGGACATTGTTCTGTGTCCATTGAAACGCAAGATACCTCCCCTCCCCTGATGTTTTGTCTCTGTTGGTGTGAGTAGCTGTCTTTCAGATCAGTCAGTTCCTCTTGTGTTGAGTGATAAACAGGAGAACTCAAGAAGAACCTGGACTGAGCTCATATCCTCTCTGTGTCAGTGCAGACCTGCACAGCATTATGTTCTCCACTGATGAATCAATGTTTTAGTGCTGTGCTCACTGTGAGCATTATTTCAACCCTTTACAGTATGCAACCATCAAACCATTACTCTTTCATTACCTCTCATCCTTCTACTTCCTCTCTCAGCAAATAAACTGGACTCTTTTCTTAATTCATCTACTGTGCACAAAACATCCTCATACCATTCTACTATCCAGTTACATCACTGAATAAAACACGCCGTCAATGAATAAAAAGGTTTGTCTCAATGTTGGGTATATTTTTCCACCGGTGCAGCACATTGAGGGATTTGCATACCTGGCAATATATTTCTGGTAGAGGTTGACGTCGTCGGTGGCGGGTTTCTCTGGTGGCAGGCCATTCCTAATGCAACAGCAAACACAAAAGAGACAGGATTAATGGTGAGGTTGGGCTGCCTGTTGTTAATAAAAACAAACTGACACAATATTTACTTACAGGCCGCTTCCAAACTTTGCACTATCAATATACATTTTCTTGTGGCGTAACGGCGTTTTCATGTGCTGTATGAATCAAGGATGGAAGGAGCAAACTTTGATGCATGGTCTCCCAACCAATGAAAGGCAAAATGCAGGAGCGAGGGGACATTAATCTTTTATAAAGGTATTTTGGTGAGCGCTCATATGCAAAACTGAATAGCGCAGATGTAGAAGAAAAGCTCTGAAAAGGTCTTTTCTGATAATCTCTAAAAGCTCTTAGTCTTAATGCTGATGTCAGGTTGTCTCCAATCAGTCTGGAACCAGCTCAGACAAGGGAGTAAAATAATACCACAGCTTCAAATGGAGATCTTTAGTCAATGAGATGGATCAGGCTAGTCTGCTTGGTTTCAAGTCATTCAGAATTTGTTAAAAACCGGGAGTCGAAAGGAATTTGAGCAAACTGATTGTCACATTAAAAGAGGCATGCTGGGGAATGCAGTTTTACATTGTGTCACCTGTGATGTGATCTCTTCATGGAGCTACTAGGAGTCCTGCCAGTAGAGTGACAGGTCACAATTCAGTACTGGTTCTGCTTACTCCTTCTCAGCATTGGCATTTAGCTCTATGAGAGCAGCTCCGCACAGGAAATGACCTGAGGTTAATCTGGCCCAGAGGGGAGGTTGCACTGGCAGACATTCTCCCTAGCATTCCCCTTTCCTCCCTATACACAGGGACCAGACTGGGCCAGCTACCCCAGCTCGCAGCTCCACTGAGACCCAGCCTGACAAAGGCCAAAGCCTGAGGGAGAGGTGCCTGAGGGCTCTTGAACAGGGACTTTGATAGGCCTTGACTAACTAGAGACAAGGTCAAAACCAATCAAACAGACTCTGGGAGCTGTTTCCTACTGGTAGTGCACAAGACTCTAGGCTAGCTCCCCAAACCCCTCGTTTGCTTCCTTTAAAGTGCACTCGTCAGGCGGTGTTGAGTCGGCCCCTGTGACTCGCCGGGAGGTTAGTCATGGCTCCAAAGTAATTAAAGGGAGAGTTGTTACACCCTAGCCAAACGAAGGAAGTCAGTCACTTTGCGATGACTGTGCTAAATCAGTCTCCACGGAGTGCTACGGCGAGTAAACACTTCATGTGCCTTCGCAACTCATCATGTCGTGGATCTATTGGGCGCCATGCGCTATTTCACACTACATTCCCGTTGGCTGCTGTGGAGGTAGCAATTACCTTTGCGTTAGGCTAACTGACTCACAGTAGCTGTTAAGTGTATGTGAGATGCACATTAGCTCCAAGGTGTTCCACTGAGAGACTGTCAATGAGAAGGAGACAGACCTCTGAGCTTGGAATCTTTTCAATGCACCAGCAAACTGTAAACTAGAAGTTATAATGGTGGGTTATATGATTTAATAATTCATTGTTAGGAGGTATGCTTTGGGGCAAAGACCCAATATGCCACACAATGGTGCAATGGTTCACAACATTTCTGTAGATAAGCACACACTTCTCACAATTGCCAACAAAAGCCCTGAGCATTAATACTTCAAGAATAAACAGGACACATGGTTTCATCACCTAGCACCCATGCTCTGTATATTCTATAAATGTATATGCAAGTATTTGAACAGACTTACTTAACAGAGGACACAGTGCCCGTGGTGATGGAGTCAGTCTTGGAAAAGCTGGACTTTAAGTAGTCAGATGCGTTGAAGCTCATGTGGCCTGTCTGGTCCATTGTGAGCCCTGGGGCGATGCTGGCCCCAGCTGTGCCTACAGTGGGGACACCAGGAGCTCCCGGGTTCCCTGGAGTTGCGGCGAGGACATTGGGCATCAGTGAGGCCTCGGGCTTCCCTGGCATCCCTGGCTTCTGAATGTTCCTGACGTCATACTTGGACGGGCGGCCCACTTTGCCAGTCTTGAAGGCAATCGCACCACCCATGTCAGGGTTGCCCTCACCGGGTTTGAAGAGGTGCAGAAACTTGACGTTCTCCAGGTCATACTTAGAGGGTCGCTTGTAAGCATTGCCATTCTGCTGCCGCAGACTCTCACCCATTTTCAGCTTCTGAATAAAGAAGTCATATTTGGAGGCTCGAGAGGCCAGGTTCTGGATGTGAGAGGGGTTGGGTGGCTGTGGGGAGCCTAGCTGAGGTCCTCCAGACTGCTTATGGTCCAAACTGGAGGGGTAGATCTGGGCCTCGGCCCCTGGGAGGCACCCAGAGATCTGAAGCATGGCAGCATTCTTCTCTTGGGCCAATTTTGAGTTGAGGTCATCTGGTTTGGGTGGGGAAGCATGCATCGGCCAGGGCAGGGTCTCGCCGGCCTTCAGCTTGCGGATGTACTCTTCATACTTGGAGAAGCGAGCCCGCCGCGAGGCCTCCTCACTGCTCAGGGACGAGGGGTCTGAGGTAGCGGCTTTGAGCTTCTCAAAGCTGATCTTCTTGGTCAGCTCATCCCTTACCTGCTGGTCATCATATCCAAACATTCCCAAAAACTCATTCATGGTGTTAGCTGCATAGTCTCGCAGGGCAGATGCTTCTCCTGCATAGGGAAAAAGAGTAGAGAGTTCCTATGTAAGATGATTGACTCTTTTTTATGAGATGTGTCCCCGTTGCATTACAGCAAGAGCTCTATGCAAAAACTGAGACAGAAATGGAAAGAAGAAACTTTAGAAAAAATATACAGTGCGTACATTTCTTGGTCTTTTTATGTAACTTTTTGGAAATGAAGAAAAACTTGTAGTGGATTTCCCCATTAAGTTTAACATGATGACTAATCATGAATGATATGAAAACAGCACAAAAAGTACCGGCTCATTTATTTCAGAGAAATTATAGCTGATTCATGTTGAGTACAATGCAAAAAACTCATATTCAAAATCACATGTGACGCTATGAGTAAGATATCTGACAATAACGTAATAATTGTGTCACCTTCAAGAAAAAAAATGAAAAACTTACTTTATCATTTCCTCTGTCTTCAGAGGTTTTTACACATTTGTGAACTGAAACATCACTTTTATTTTAAGAGTCCATTAAATTGGACAACCTCCCCAAGGACATGGGCGAAATGTAGTAAATGTATAGTTTAATTGCATTATGTGGAGATTAATTCTGGCCCATTAACTTTCATCCAGGTTAGCGCAAGGGGTCAGAGAATGGGAAAAGGGAAAAATGATTTTGCCTGAAAGCAATGTAGAGTAGAGACAAAGCTCTGCATAACTTGCCTTGATTAAGAAGAAGAGAAGGGATAGCTGGAGAGAGACAGAAAGAGGTGGAGAGAGAGAAATATACACATAGAGAGAGAGTATGCATATAGAGAGTGAGAAGGAGAATCCGTGGGGCAGTTTTTCCCTGAATAGTTGTGTTTGCTGATCCAAATCTATTCCACAAATCTCACCTTGTGTCAGTTTGCATGTCTGGCAAGATATCAGAACACAGACACGGTAGCAATGCCTCAGATGACAACTTCACTTGGGCATCACATAAAACTTTTGGCCTTCTTAGTTCACCCTTGGCACGGTAACAGAACCAGGGTCCAGACCCTTTTTTCCATTTATTTGATTGCTTTTTTCATCACCAGGGCACACATGAGCTGGCCGGAGGTAATTCCAGCTGCCATGTGGGTAATTAATACAAAAATATTTCAGCTCTTGTCTCAGATTTCTATGTTATTGCTAAATCAGTCGCTCTCCCCCTGCTTTTCACATCTCCTGCGTGGCATGTAAAATAATCCCCAAATTTCCATCCACTGCGTTGGGGTTTCTCCTCTCCATGGCACATCAGTATGAAAGACGATCCGGTGGATCGAAAGGGCATGAAAAATTTAAGAGAAATGGATCAGGTATTTGAGAGGAAATACCTGCATGTTTGCCACGGATCATTTGCTCAAATCTACCATGTTTTTGCATGTACACAGACCACAAAGTGACAGATAAAGACTCCATCTGAGCATTTATCATGTGGTACAGTTTTTTTTTTTGCTTACTTGACACCACTTTATTTTTTTCTTTCAGCTGTTGAATAGAGTAGTATATAGCAGAAAGCTTAGTCTGTAAATGAGCATTTAAAATTTTAACATTACACTCATGTTACTAAACATCCTTGTAATTTGCGGCTTGGTTTAAGTGGTTAATGTATATTGCCTGCCACCATGCTGCTTGGCTGTTATTTTTTATTTTTATTTTTTTTCTTTTTACTGCTACTGTGGTGGTCAGGGCATCTCAGGTCATGGCATATCATATAGCTAGGGTTAGGGCGAACCCACCCACATACCTGCAAGACAGAAAACAAAACTGTGCTTTACTAAGCTATGAATGACAAGAAATAGGTAGACTGAATATATTTGGATGGTTGTGTTTATAGCTTTTCAAATTAAAAATGAAGAAAAATTATCTGGATCATGATTAGTAGTATTGCCATTATTGGCAAGGTATGATGGCTCTGTTTTTTATTTTGGATAGCTTCATGTCCATTGTGTCTTTAGTGAGTAATAGCGAGCTAAAAGTATCATAATAAAGAAAACATGGGTGATCTTTGTGGTGGTGTCAAGTACTATAAAGACATCACTGGATTTCGTCGCAGAAGCATTCTTTCTGTCACAATCTATTTCATTTGCTTTGTCTATTATCGTCACAGCTTCTTGAAAAAAAAAAAAAAAAGCCTAGTCTACAGCCTAGTCGTATTACTAAGCATTGGAGCCATGTGACATGCTATCAATGGCAGGCAAATGATTGGACTTGAGCTGAAAGGATTATGACAGGGACCGACAGGAGATAACCTTTCTAAAACACCATGTAAATGAGTTTTCTTCTCAAGCCTTATCTCGCTGCCTCTTAATGATGTCATGTGAACGCCAGGTGGGGAACCATAGCTTATGGGTTAAGGTGAGATTGGCCCCACCACTAATGCTATTCTCTCTTCCTCACTCTCTCTCTCTCTCTCTCTCTCTTCCTCTCTCTCTCTTTTTCTCTCTTGTTCACCCACTCATCTGACTTTCCCCGCCCTTAACTCTCTGGTGTCACTGGAAAATCTACAAAGAAGTGGGTCCTAATCTTGACACTTCATGCCGGCAAATTCCAACACACGACATAGACCAAAGACTTGTCTATGTTTGAGGCAATTAGGCCACATTTTCCCTCCCAGATATGATAACAAATGGGTATTATATCTCCTTTTGGCTGACCAAACATGGCCATCCGTGTGGCATGGCTTCTCTGCTCACAGGACTGAAAGGCAGAGGTGTCGTTGATGATAAAGGTGCATGCTGGTGGCTATATATGGAATAATCTAGACTTTGAATACCCTCTAAAGGGTGTCAGTTTTGAAGCACGCATACACAATGTCAACCGTTTGGTGAAAAAAATGTTCACTTAACCTGAGATGAATTCAGTGTGGCTCAGCTGGTGTTGTCAGAAAACATTTTGAATAATGCGATGGTTTATGGCACAATAAATGTTGTATGCTTAATGCATTTTGTTTAATGCACGGTGGTAATGTAGTAAATGGTTGGTTGGAATAAATGGGAAATTTTGAGTGCTACTTATTAACTTATTTGACATGATACAGACACAAAACTGCATGGAGCCTCAAAGTTCTTCACCGTTTGGTTAGTTAATTATCAGGCAATAAATAGAGAAGGCTTTGAAAAGGGTTGAAATGAGCAATAACCTTTTACACTGAACTCAGAATCGCAATTGGAAGTCATGGCCAGGGCTGTTTGATCCATCCCTATGAGCATCTCTGTCATTGCTTTCATACTTTTTATTCATTGGTTTTTCTATTGACTTGGCTTATGAGGGCTCTTATAATGCGACATCTAAATTATCTAGGAAAAGTATTCTGGGGTTTTGCACTGATAGGAAATCCGCACGATGCCTCAATGTGAGGAGTTAAATGTTTTGAAGGTCGCAGTTTCTCTCATTGATCTTGCAATGTTTGTTAATTACATTGTCACTGATGTTGTGAGAGATAATTAAGCCACTATGTTTATATGCATAATTATGCGCACTCCGCATCAGCCTTTGAAAGACAGCGGCGAGAGGGAGAGGGAAAAAAATGTTTTAATTGTGAGCCGAGCAGAAACATGGCAATATAGATGCCCTAGTTACAATCAACAAAGAGCAACTCTGAAAAAACACTCCAAAGACAAGATTTGCGACTGATGCAGTATGCTCTCCCTGCAGTCTTCAAACACTTTGGCTTTGTTGTGAGATGTAAACTAGTAAGAGAGTCAGTGGAGGGAAAGGTGCATGCCTGCTACACAACAGTAATACATATTTACAGACAGGCCTTTTCATAAGCATGAAAAAACATTATATGACTAATTGAAACCACAAAGTGTTTTTTTCATTTGCCTCTGACATGAAATTTGCTTCATTTTCTGAGAAGCCCCTGCCCCCGATTCTGTGTGTGCGGCCAAAGTGACTGCTGCACAGTTGGAGTAAACAAAAGAAAAAAAACACAGTGCATATGTACATGACTCTGAGGTACACACCTAAACCTAGATGAAACGCCAAAAAAAAAATGCAAAACTGAGGTGAGCAAGCAGAAAACAAAACCTGTTTTGCACCGCAACAACCAGACCTCAACTGCAAATTGCTGTTTTGTTTTTTCTTTTTTTTCTCGTGGTGTCTGTGAAACAGGCTTTATCTATTCCTATTATCGAGCTGTTGTTTTTTTTCTCCCTTTTTTACTGCTCTGTGTCTTAAGCTCTACTTTCTACAGACCACTCTCTCAGATACAGTGGGTCTGCTTTGAGTTTCAAGGTTCAACAAGTGCAAGCCTGTAAATGGTACCTACTTAGAAGATTGTTTGTGCCGTTAACACACACTCTTGCCACTTCAGGATGACTGTTGAAAGTGTGTGCCACCTTTATCTATTTGATAATCAGTGAATGATTCCAAAGGAACATCATGTAATAATTAAATAGGGGTAATACTCTGAGTCATTTACAACAACACTCGCTATGAACGAATTTATTAAAATATGCTCATGTTGGGAACAATACATACACGGGACTACTACTGTTTGTGTGAGGATAATAATGTGTCCTTAAGTGTGATTCCACAGCGAGAACGGCATCGCAATAAATGTTCCCCGATTCTATTTCTGACTTTATTTGACAGCTGATCTCTTGGATTTGAGAGCTGTGAGAAAATCTTTGCCAGAAACTAACCTGAACTCTTCCACGGCAGACTACTACAGCGTGTAATAGTGGGACTTCAAGCAGAGGCTAAGTTTACTGAGCTTAGGGAAAATCAAAGACTCAATATGTAATCCTGGGTGTAATATGAAGCTTAGCCTGGCCCTGCTATGCGCTCTTGGCCTACAGCTGCTGGGAGAGAGCATAAAGCCTTGCAGTGTAAGCCTACTCCATATATGAATTTCTTGATACAATTAACCACACACTGACAAGTTCCTGTTTTCCCTCTGGCCTTCCAGTTGAATCTGTCTTTAGGTTGATACTGTCATTGGCTATTCATGCTGTAACTCTAGAGCTTCTCTTTCCAATAACAGGAACACTTAAGCTTATGTGGATGTGACAATGTCACCCACTCTCTATTTAAGCTTTTACCCCTTAACACCGTGGAGTGGAATGTTTTGAAGGGCAAAGGTAGTGTTGGTTTAAGCCGAGCAAGTATAAATCAGAGTTAGACAAGGGCTGAAGAGGAACAATTTATTGGGAGGTTTGAAAACAAAAGTGTACCTGTGGAGGGGAAAGGTGCTTGGCGACTCTGGGCCTCGCTCTGCGGCATGAAGACGTCCTCTTTCGGAGGGCTGTCTTCAGAGTCTTTGTCGTCATGGTAACTGCCATCCTGAGACCCCACCACGGGCTCGGGCTCGTCCAAGTTGTCTTCCTCGTCGCTGCAGCCTTTGGGCTGTACCATGTACACGCCCTCTGGGGGCCCGTCTTCGTGCTCCAGTTCGTCCCCGCCATCAGGTGCGGGCGGCTCATCGCCGTACTCGCCGTTGACCCACTTCTCGATGGCCTCGCGTCTCTTCTGGTCTTCCTCTAGGCTCTGATTCAGGCTCAGGCTTTCAGGGAAGTTGGTCTCATTGTCGTCGTAGTGGGAGCTGCCACGCTCGCTGTTCTCTGCTACACTCTGGTCTCCCTCTGCGTTCTGGGAACTGCTGTCGAACACCACCTGGCGGCTAAGCTTGGCACAGATAGCGTTGAGTTTTAGGCCACCTTTCCTTTTGGCGGCCATGTTGGGTTTTCCTGAGGTCTTTTCAGTGCATAAACTCCTTTCAGCTGATGGAAACAAAAGGGCGAGAAAAGGAGATAAAATTAGCCAAAGTTGTGTCATATCACAAGCGATCTGTGTTACGGTTTCAAGAAATATGCCTCCACTTTTCCCTCAATAAGCAGGTTTTCAGATGAGGGCTGGGTGCGCCCACATTATCAACAGACACAAAATTTGAACCAGGTCTTTTCAATGTCATCCACTTGTGCTGATTTGAAGTTTCACCATGGAAAAACAAACTGACATAGGACAATGGTTACTGCTGCTATTAATAACAACCAAAAGCACTTAACAATAACAGCACAAGACTGGGAGGACAGAGGGAGATACTGTACATATTTTGGAAGTCACACCTTCCATGGTAAGTTCAGAGTTTAAAGCAATGGCAGGAAAAAAAAAGGAAAAAACACATGCAGCTGAAACCACAGGCAGATTGGTATCAGACCCCCTATGGTACTACAAGCAGCAAATACACGGCTACATAATCCTTCACATGACAGCGCAAGAGACACCCCTGAAATGTTATCTTCTCTCTCACCTCAAGAGGCTGTGGTCCTGCCACTGAGTGGGGGGCTGCACAGCATTAAAGCTGTCAGGATGTGGAGTGGAAATGCTCAGCACTTTAGGGCTTTTTGGGAGACGTGTTCTTACTGTGGGATTGGCCTCAATAAGTGTGTTTCTAAAAGGGCTGCTGGTTTCTCTTTATTCAAGAGTGTAACATTCATGCCATGCTCCGAAGCTCTGTCAACTCTCAACTGTCTTTTACTGTTGATCTAGCCAAGAGACTTCAGTGTCTGTGAAAATGTTGCCAGTAAATAATACAAAAAAATGTTGTAGTTACCCTCTTTTTTTGCATGGCATCACCTGACAAGATCTACTGCACAGTCTCAACATTTTTTCCAGTGCAGCCCTGCTGAACAATAGCCATGATAGAGTGTGCTTTGGGGCAGGAATGGGTGGCATTATTTCAACCCAAGCGGGGCTATCTTTATAACATGTCCTCTGATGAGGCAGGAGCAGCTGCCTCTGGCATTCCATATCCAGAGCTGCCTTTTTAGGGCAGAAACTGCACTCTGTTACCTTTCACTTGATTTCCAGAGCCACCAAAGTTCACCTTCCAGCAGTGTTCTCCAGGCTCAAAATCAAGGCCAGATCTTTATCAAGTTGTAAATAACTTATAACCGGCAAAGAGGAGGTGTTCATGAGTAATACAGTGCTTATGATATCAAAAACTATTTTACTGCAGTGGAGGGACCACCGTGGATCAGAGGAAACATGTGAACTTGTATTTTTCTTCTTTTTTCTTCCAACTATCACAAAGAAAATCTTTGCCAATAGACATTTAGTGAAATGCTGCAAACCATCGTGCCATGGCAGAGATATTTCTCAGCTTGTAAAACTGCACTGAATCTATGTGTCCACCTTAACTCAGCCATGCTATGGTTAAGATAATACACTACGCTGTGCTTTGAACGCACAATTTCAGCTGAGAAAAATGTGGGATATCAGAGGTGACAAAGTTCTATCTTAAAGACTCAATTCAGTCTCTATAACAATGGGTACGGGCCTCTTCATTTTCCCTCAGCCATAAAGCCAAGCACAATCATGTGTGAGCCATTGCCGGCATTATGTAAATCACATCAGCGCAACATAAAATCCTGTTTTCATTTTCTTTTGCAAAGCTGTGGAATCATTAGAGGATATACAATTTGAGTGAGTTTACAGATCACCAGGCCGCCAGACAATGCACCCCCTGCTCCCCACACATGCTTTCTCAGTTACTGTATTTACATTGTGGGCTTCCTCTCTGAAACAATGACTTCAGGAATTATGTAGTTTTGAGGGGGGCCGTATATCAGCGGCACATTACTGTACAATTTAGCGTTAGACAATTGCAGGCCGGGGTGAAAGGGCTGCCTTTTAGAGGACAGTAATTTTGAGAAAAAAAATCAGCTGGAAAAACTATTAGGAAGTGGAAGACATAAATTTTCAAGTATTTTTTCAGAAATACCCTCCCAAGGAAGATTGAGGTCATTTGGGTGTTGCAGTGGAGGTCATTTTTTCTGTTTACCGTGTTCAGTATTTCATGCTTTAACTACCGATTTCCTTTGCATTGCAATCTCCAGCTCCTTGTAGGAAATGACCCCTACACAGTTGTTTCTTTCCATTAGTGAGTATTTATGTACAATTTTCTGTTAACAATAAGGAGCGTGAGCGGAGGGCCAACTGTTATTAGTTGAGTATCTTACCAGGCCTCTAACTGAATTATCAGACATGTTATGAACATACCATTTTTTTTTCTTTTTTTCTATTTAAAGGCAGGGCATGTTTCAAAATGAATTTAAGATTGTGAGCTACCCTGAGGATGATCATGCTGAGGGTGAGTGGTTTATGGAAGCTGTCTAAATTGTTATTTATGCTGAGGATTTTCTGTCCACAGCAGCTTTTTGCCATTGCTTACAATAGGGATTGCTATGGTAACACTAAGCTGTTTACCTCAAGTCGTTTGTGTGCATGATAGCGTACAATGAGATAAAATCTGTGGGGACCTACATGAAAGAACAACTTTTCCCTCTGGGACCAACTCCCCCACCTCCCTGAGAGTCCAGTAAGCATTCTGCCTTATTAATGAATATCAGAGAGAAAAACAACACTGTCACACGCATTGGACATTATTTACAGTCTGTTTTAGCATGGTGTGCTAATTGTCAAGGAGGAGACACCTCAGTAAGCACTGCGAGTTGGAAAGAATAGGCAGGTTTGAATTTGAACACAACAGCTGAAACTAATTTTTCCAACTGCTTATGTTAACAGTGACACTATTTTTACTGGAAACAGTGCAGGGCCGCAAAGGAGCGCCATATACTGTCTCTATAAGGCCAAAACCTGAGGAAAAAGTCAAGAAACTATTTTGAATGCATTTGTATTAGGGCGGGTTCTTTTTCATCTACAGTCAGAAGATGTGCATCAAAGTTATTTTGGGCCCTGTTTCTTCTCAGAACTCGATGACTACTGGCGACACAGCTTGTGTTCAAATCTAGCCCTCCACACTGACGAACCGACTATTCCAGGGCTTTAAGCCCCACAGTGTCTTGTTGGTTTTTGATGCAGAGTCTCTGTTTGTGTGCCAGAATGATATCATGCCCAATCAAGTGGTGTTTCAAATCCTAATAACGCTGTTGGAAGTGCATTATTTGTGTGAACGTGCACAGACTGTAATCAAGGCAGCCACGGGTAAAGGATGTGGGAGTTAACAATGGCTGTGATTGGCAGGGTCACGGCTTCGCCTCTTTCTGACATACAGACAAGAACGGTTTTTGTGAGACATTATAGAGACAAAAAAGCTTAAGTAATCATTATGATACAATGTGGTCACAAAAGTCAAATATATTGTATTACATTAAGAAATATGGGATAACTTAAGACATTCTGTTCAAGTCAAAGTGCTTCATTGTAAATGCACTGACTCCCTGCAGTGTTGTCGTTGCTATGGAGAATACACTGGAGGGCCTGTATGATAGAGGTACATATTACCTGTTTAAGTGAAGCTTATCTCTTAACCTAATCAAACACGGGTACACGGCTTTCCTGCTGAGTTCCAACATCTTGACTGACATGGGGACAAAACCCCCAGCAATATCTCGACTTAATTAATACAAACGGGGCCTGGGAGATATCTGAACAGCTCCGGATTATTTTTCAATATGTAACCAAGACTTGTTCTGGCTTTTTAAAAAAGCCCAGTTATAACTTTATAAACCTTTGGCAGATTAATCGACAAGGCTCCGGCTCCCGGTGTGTAGCTCAGTGAACCTTTTGTGTCTCTGCCTCTCAAAGGTGAGTGTGTGTCTGCGTAGGAAATCACTGAGCCACACACAAACATTCACACACACTCTCATATACACACACTTTAACACACACACCCCCAAAAAAAATCTGCCGTTTTATTTTTGCAAATTTACGGCTTGCAGGAAGAGAATGTTTTCCTCTTCTCCCTTTCTCTCCCTCTGCATGGTTGAGAGGCTGCAGCAGCCGCAAGGAAGCCAAGCGGAAAGCCACTGATGGACAACTACGCCACGACACCCAGACCCCAGCATCTGGCCCCTCTCTCATTTTTATTACACAAGAATAACAATAAGCAGGTCGCCGACCCCGCCGTGAGATTTTGCCACAGTTTTCCAACAGTCGGTGCAGCCGATGCTGAGAAATTTCCATTTTTCCGCATGCATATTTAATTGAGTTTTGTCCCAGTGGTGCGGAAATGATTTGTTTTTTGCTCTCTGTTCACTTGACTCCTCTTCGGAGTCGCTAACCCTGATTAAGACGTTCCCGTTAATTTCCCAGCGCACACCTTTTTTTTGTGCATTAATGGTTCTGATCGTCTAATTAAAACTTCTCAGCTCGGCTGCTGATCACCGCTCGTTGTGCCTCTGACCTGAAGTTTTAATTGCCGCATCAGAAGCGATAAT
>OMKZ01021243.1:0-16007 GCA_900302535.1 Neoniphon sammara | reverse complement strand
CCTCCTGCTCCTCCTCCCTCCTCCTGTCACACTCTTTCCTCCCTCTCCTCTTCCTCCTCCCTCTCCTCTCCTCTTATCTTGTCTCCAAACTGTCTTCTCAACAACATGCGCGCCCAGGCAGATGAATGGCGTGGCAATGACAATGACAATGATGATGGTGATGATGATGATGATGATAGTGTTGTTTTTTTTTTTTTAAGCAAATTAAATTCAGGTTCAACCGGTATGGGTTTTTCAGGGAAAATAGCAACACCATTTGGATTGAAGTTGCCAGCAGCAATATCTTTAAATTTGACCATTTTTGTGCTGCAAAAATCCAAGGATTCAGCGCTTGCCCAAGAATTTTATTCATGTCAGGGTGGAAAAGCCTGTGGAACATCAGAAGCTTTTTTCATGTGAAAGGTGGCTACATCAGCAAACTGATATATTGGTCAAATCCTATTTTTTAACACACTTTCTGAATCATTCAGCTTCAAACTGCACCGGGCAGCTCCACACACCAGTGGCCCTAAATGGCAAGCAGAGGTAAAAGGCTTTAAATTTAAATTTTTAGAACTTTCTTATAGAAATCCTATACAGTGATGTCAGAAAATGTAATGTCTTCTTCTCAGTGTGTACTTCATTGTGTTTCTTAATTCATTTCTTACTGTAAACAACAAAAGGTGATTTGTTTTTTGCCTCTTTTGTGGTCTGACATCACCTGACCAGAGCTGTGAAATAATGTTTGAATTTCCAACTTGTGATTCCAAAGTTGGAAAGGCGGAGCTCGTTTTCAACAAGTTCAGAGTTTAAAATGAGCACCGAATGACCCGAGAAGCTAATCTGGCAAAAAGGGAGGATCTACAGTGCCTCAGTCAGTGCAGATGAGACCACTGTGACGTTTAGACATGATTTTTCTACATGAAGATCTTGCCCCATGCAACTTCCACCAAGAGCTCATGTTAATTCACACTGACTGCTGCTTGGGAGGAACTGCAGAGGTAAAAAGGTTCACGTTCATTCACAGCTCCGCTGGAGCAGCCGGGACTCAAAGGCACTTGAACTGCATGTTCAACTTCCTCTTTGATCTGCTCTGCTCACAAGATCACTTCTCTGTTCTCTGGGTGACGAGGATGATGGTGATGATGATGATGGATGACGATGACGACGATGATGACGACAACGGTGATGATGATGACAGTGATGATGGAGATGACAATGACAATAAAAATGGTGATGATAATGATGATGATGATGATGATGACGATGACTATGATGACCATGGTGAAGATGAGTAGTGGTGGTTTAATGCTGATAATAATGACAATTATTCATATAGGACTTCTAAAAACAGAGTTACAAGTTACAAGGTGCTTCACAATCAAATAGCACAAAAGTCAAAAGCCAAATATAAACCACAAAGAAAAATAAAGTTGATGATTATGGCAATGAGGAACCAATCAATGATGATGGCGGCGATCATATGATGGTAATGATGATGCAAAATGATGATGGTCACAGTGATGAAAATGATGATGATGATGACGGAAACAGTGATGATACTAAGGATGGTGATGATGATCCTGACTGTAATCGGGTTCTGCTTGTGATGACGATGACGATGATGATGAACCCGATACTGATGATAAAATCAAGGCCAGTGATGCTCATCATGACGACCTCTGTATTTGTGATGATGTCTCCACCGATGATTCACCGTAAATTTCATTTATTTACCACCATGTTACATCAGACATTAAAATTAAAACCAAGAGAATTTTTCATGTCTGCTGTCCGCAGCTGCTATCATCTCCCTCCTCCTGACCACAACCTTTTTTTTTTTTCCCCCCATCCATCCCACCACATCATTATCAGTCTTTTGTGTCTGCCTCCAAAGCCCACGCAGACCCTGCTCAGACCCCGGCCTCCTCTGCACACTGCTCCCTTTCATTGGTCCGCTATGTAAATCAGATTCTGTCTCTTTACAGGGCCAGTTTCACAGGAGCTAACGGGGCTGGGTGGAGGTTGCAGAGCTGCTCGCTGGCTAGCTACTCAGAGGGCATTTGTTCCAGAGAGGTTTCATGTAAAATGCAACAAGGCATGAGCTACAAAGACAGTGGAATCAGACCTGCGGTGCGTGTCCGCCAGACAGGCCCGGCAACCAGAGAGGAGAGCGCGGTGAAAAATTTAACCACCTGTTGTTGCGTACACTTCCACCAGAGGAGACGGAGCAAATTAGCCAACCAGCTTCCCTGTGGGAGACATGGGAGCGTGGCCTCGACTGAACCTGAGTGGTCTTTGTGTTAGATGAATTATAGAGAGAGAGCGGTGTTTTGCAGGCAGCTCAGCCACAGCTAAAATGCAAGTGGATCGTGTGGCGGGATTTTATCAAAGTTTTATTTGTGTATGCCGAAGCGCTCGGAATTCACTCTGAAGCCGCTGTGTTGTTGCAACGCGAGCGGGGTCCTTTGGGGTGACAAGACAGAATACTGCTTTAGGACAAATGTTTTGATCATGACAGGGATGCACTACAACACTGTGTGCAGTGCACAGCCGTTTTTGACTGAGGGCATAATGTGGTGAGAAAAAAGACATATAAACCCCGCTAATTTGTTATCTGCTGTTTTGTTTCAATGCACAAAAAACATGGAATAATCCCATGAGTCCTAATTTATAGCATGAATATATATGAGACACTAAATGATGCACAAGGCTGAGACTTCTAGTTGACTAACATAGCACAGAAATAAATAAAGCTACTGTGCCTCAACAGTTAAAGATCTATTGATAAAATCCCACAAAACACTTGATTTTGATTTTCAGAACTCTACTGCAGTGTGTAATACAAGACAAGATGATTTCTTGATAAAAAATCTATAAATATTACCATGCCAATTCCGAATGAATCCAAAAGTCCTCAAAACAGCAGCAGCTCCTCTAATTCAAATAAGATGAAAACCTGCTGAGTGGAGGCTTTCCAATTCAAGTGTGGCCTGATTGGACAGATTTCAGTAACTCTTTAGTGAGGGAGCCAATCAGAGTTGAGTCCAGCTGTGATGTGTTGGCTGGACTTAGTCTGAAACTTTCCTGGAAAATGCAATCACTTTAAATTTAACTGCTCTAACAACCAAATTTAGACAATGTTTTCATTAAAGCAAAAACAAAACAAAACAAAACAAAAAACAAACAAACAAACAAACAAACAAAAAAACCAAGAAGAATCCAAAGCAGGTTAATTTTGGCAAGTTCCTTACACCTTGTCCAAGCAGCAAGTCACAGTGGCTCGATGCTGTCCACACTGCAAATGTGAACACCGAGCATCAAGTCAAAATCTAAACAAACTGCCAACCAACAGGTTATAAGGCCGAAACTTGATTTATGTGACTTTGGCAAAGGCAAAATGAATAGTAGCCTATGAGAAATTACTATTTTTAAATGGAAATGATTTTTATTTATACATGTATTTTAACTGTTAACAAATTCACAGTAGTATACATAGTACTATACTACATGTAGGGGTCTTATTCCCATTGATTAAACACAGGGTTGCTATCTACACTGGATTGACAACACCTGATGCACCCATCAAAAATAGATGCAGGGCCACTAGAGTTGACTTTTTGGGAAGAGAAGGCGCCTCCTCAGTGATTATAATGGGAGCATTCTGTTCTCTTTTTTTTGTTTGTTTGTTTGTTTGTTTGTCCTTATGCTTGCTGTTTGGACAAGATTAGTGGTAGTGCTTTATGTCAGCTGTCACAAAGAGCCTCGTCACTCATTTCTCCATTTGCAGACTGCAGAGAGAAGACATACGTCGAAGAGGTGACGTGAAATTGTCACGATGCAAACCAGCAGCGTTGTTTCAGCAATCGTCAGGGTCAGAATTGGACCTTTTACGGTGGTTGTTTGTTTGATTTTTAAAGCTTTTATATACTCAATTTTGGATCAGACAGCTGACATGTAAAATTAGGTACCACTGAAATGAAAGAGAACGAAAAGAAAAATGATTCATTGTTGTTTTGAGGCCACAAGCACTCAAACGAAGGGAGATGGGGGAAAGGATGAAAGGTCTGGAAAATATTTGTCACGAGCTAGACAGCGTTTGCCTTAGACGGCCGTCCGCTGACAAATGAGAAGACAAATAAAGTTAAGTGAAGACAACTCTCTGGGTGTAATCACTGTGTTTTGCAGACACAGTGAAAGCCGTTGAATTATGTGTGGGATGTGGTTTTATTCAGAATGTGGATTTGTTTTCATGGCGCTGTCCGTGGTGCTGAACCAGCACATCGCCAGCACACAGGCATTTTACTGCTGGAACCAAATTTCTGATGGTGTTTTTTAATCATTATTTATCCTCAAAAGACAAATCAGGCTGCGTGACAGATACTGTGATAACTTGGCAGCTATTGTGATAATGTGACTGTTGATCGTATTAGCCCTGAATTGAGCTTTTCAATGATAATACATCACTCAGCTGTTGTTAAATGTTAAATTGCTTAAGACCTTCTAACACAGCTCTGTATTATATCTAAACAGATTTTTTTTAAATACATAATTGTTCTAATTTGATGGGAGATTTTAATCACACTTAGCACTAACAGACTCATACATAAAACAAACACAAAAAGGCTGTAGTGAAGTCATGACTAGCATCTCTTCTCTTTTGTCTCCCTCAATCTCTTGCTGCCCTTCCTCTGATATTAACAGAACAGACAGAATTACCTTTAAAAAAATCATCTTGTCTTATATTTTTGTGAAACAAGAGTGAAGGAGGTAGGGCTTTGGTATCCAGAAAATCCTCTGCCATTTCCCTTAAAACTGTATCTCTTTCTTTCTGCTAGGATGACATGCTAAAAAAGTCATCTCTCAAAATATCATCCATTAAAATGTATAATACATGGGCTGGATGAATACTTGATTCTGACTGGCTGGAGGGGTGGTGATTAATTTCAGATAAGCACATGGATGACACAGCAGCCCTTATCACTGTTAGAAATTAATGCACTGCGTTGAGACTTGCTTACAAATTGAATTATAGCACTGTCTACAAGGGTACCAGCTGAGAGATTGGCATCACTGTTATATGAAAGCACCAACAACTGATATAGCAAAACCAGGAAGGAAATTGCCTTAGGTTTATTAACTTTCTGCACCATCTAGTCACCTAAACTTTGCTCCAATTTATAGGACTGATAGTTTTTAAAATCCCCATGGAACGGACTCCCAATACTTTTAATTACTGGAAAACAGGGTATCTTTAATGGTGGCCTCATGTAGGCGTAAATAAAAATTTCAACCATACATTTTTGAACAGTCCTGCCCCTCCACCCATCCCATCAACCCACTGATATCCTGTTGGTTCACACTTTTGAATTGTCCCACCCTGTATTATACATACAATCAAAGATGCATATGCCATTTCATGGGGTTCATACTACATTCAGATTACCTCAGAGATGATACTTTACATGATACACAGCTGCAACACATTCAATTCACAACTTGTTTTATCACTCACTTTGGTTGAAAATGAGACATGAAATCTAGTTCTTTCCGGTGCGTTTGTTTTCCATTTCTGAGAACTTCTGAGAACTGACTGATGCAAATGTGCAAACATCGCCTTGATCTTTGGCCATTTATGTATGTAATTAGAGAAAATTTGAATCCATATAATATCAGTTAACTCCTGGTGTGATTGGGCACTGGTGCTGTCACTCACCGTGATGGACGACGCCCCTCAGGCCATGGATTATGGGGTTGACGGCTGGATTGTCTTTCCCGCCCACCTGAGGAACACAGAGAGAAAAATCTGTCATAAAAAACAATGCTAGCAAGTTAGCAACAATACGCTGCAGCTCCAGCAAAGAACGGAGTGTTCACACGCAGCAAATATCACCTCACTGTGTACACAACACAGTATCACACATACATAATGCATGTGTATATGTGTATATTCAGCGTTCAGACCTTGTTTGTCTTCCAACAAGGTCAAAAATCTGCCAGTGGGATGAAATAATCCCACTTGTTTCCAATGCTAATCAACTTGTTTCCAGAATTTTCTTGAATCAAGTGTCATTTTCTTGATCTTAGTGGGCTGATCTGCCTTATTCTGCCTCGTTTCAACAGATTTATACTTATTTAAATAACTAAAACTGCATTGGAAACAAGTGGGATTAACTCTTCCCACTGGCAGATTTTTTTTTAACCTGTTTGAAGAAAAACAAGATTTCTAAACACGGACTATGAGACAAGAGGACTTTACAGCAACTTCAAGTAGTATATTAGTACTTATGTACTGAGAATACCATACTCTCACTACATTTGTAAATCCGATAACGTGAATACCTGCAATGCATATTTGCACAGCTGAGCCCATTTCTGTATATTCAGTCTTCCATAATGCCTCCATATCCACTTCGATTTGTAAATCTGTTTGAGAAGATGCTGTATCTTTACTCTTATGTTTGCTATAATATTTTCAATATGTTCAACACTCCCTATTTGTCCTACTGTTATCTCCTGCCTATCCCACTCTGCTGCTGCGACGACTCGATTCGTTTCACAAGGGCTAACATAATATAAGGCACGCATATATGTGCGTGTGTGTGTGTGCAAAACATGCACATGTCGGTTTGAGGAGGCGTGTATGCGCACGCACGCGCGCGTGTGTGTGTGTAGCAGAAGCAGATTGTTTGGTCACACTGATATTGTGAATGATTAAATGGAGGGTAGACTATGCTGCAAATGTCTGTGCGTACGTTATGTGAGGGAACTGAAAGAGCGTAAAGCGGTAAACACTGAGCACAGAATGTGTTTGTATTCCTCTACAAGCTACTGTGACGAGAGAGGACAGAGAACAAGAGATCAGCCAGAGATCAGGAGAGAGAAAAAGGCAACAGAAGAGGTGAAAAAAAAATAAATAAAAAAGGACGGCAAGTACAGAGGAGATGCTGAGAAAACAAGTGCAGTGTAATTAGAAGAACAAACGGAGGCAATCAGCAAGCTCTCGGAGCCTTCGTCCAGCTGAACTTGAAAGCCACATGGCGTCAGCAGCCACACACACACACACACACACACACACACACACACTACACACTCAAACACACACTCTCATTGCAGTCAGTTAGAGTGTCTCACTGTCATGCAAGTTGAAAGCCAATAAAATCAAAGCATAAAAAGGCAAATTAATCTCTCCCTCACATACTGCATTCTAATCTGTATTTGTTGCATAGAAATAATAAATGCTTTCTGGTCATAGAGGCTGGAGCTGTTTCGCTGATGCACGTGCACGCAGAGAGCCATTTTCACATGGCAACTATTATGTGCATGGGAACCATTTTCATTAAAATACATACATGAATAGTTTCCTGAAGAGAGCCTTTGGAAAGGCAGCTGGACATGATATGTTTGAATAGCATGCTGTTATAATGGACAGAAAATCACTGTCATTAAGCATGACAGGCAGAGGTGGACGCTCAGCAGACAGACACAGAAGCATAGATTATTCTGGTTTGATTTTTTTCCCCCACATCTCTTCAAGCCTTCAAACACACTGGTGCATGTTAAAGGGCTTAATGCATGTTAAAACCCAGCAAAAGTAATATGGCATGGCATTAAATAGGATTAAAAATAATTCATTTCTATACTACTACTAGTACTGCTACAACTAGTAATAATAATAATCTTATTTTGCTTCTTGATATTTATTTGAAATGAATATAATTTGTCTCTGCTAAACTCTGCTTAGCTTCGTGTTTTTATTGATAATTTTTACATCAAGACCATCTAAATTTCTGTGTGGTTTCTGTGTCAAAGTGAGAAAGTAAGTGGGAAAAGATCTTTTTTGTATTTTGGGTGAACTGTCCCTTTAAGTTGTATACTGTGCCTCCCTCCTAAGCTGTGTTGAACTCCTCTCAGCTGTGCATAAAGCTCTGCTCTGTCCATGACAGTCCCACCCACAGCGTGAGAAATCCTCAGCTCTCTCCAGCTTCCTGCTCTCCATCGATTCTCCAGCTTCAGGGAAAACCATCCGGGTTGCCAAATGATCCCAGAACTTTGTTGTATTTCTCTCTACAGGTCAGTATGACAGGTGAGTAGAAAGTGAGTAGGGCTCACTCTGATGGAAAAAAAATGGTTAAATGAAATGAAATAAAATGTTGACACTGAAATTAAGCCCTCTTACATTCCAACTTCAGACGATTTAATAACCTTTAAAGTCTAATATTTGTAGAATGGGATTTAAGTGGTAAAAAGAGAGTTGAAGGACACTCTAGCTCTGAGGCATTTTTATGTGACAACTGTTGTCTTCAGGGTCGTTCAGGGTCATTTCCTTAATAGAAATGAATTTTAGACATTTTAAGATTTCTTAAGGACCTTGTATTTGACTAGTGCTCCGATGAAAGAGGTGCAAAGGGGGGCGATCAAGACAGGTACACATTGCAGGTTTGATATTTTACCAATGTAGGGGTGAGGACTGAGAAGTAGGGGTGATGCTTGATAAGTGGGTCACTAGAGGATGGATGAGGGCAGAGGAAGAGGAGGGACAGACTTCCTGATGTCGTTGCCGTCTGCTCGTCAAAAACTCACGCCAGTGTGGCTGAAGAGGAGAACGAGAGCGTGAGGGAAACAGATTTAAAGGAGGGAGGAAAAAAGTTTACTTGTGGCAAAGTTGGAAACTGCTAACTTCCAACTTATCGTCACTTGTCCCCCCTTCCCCTCCCCGTCATTGTATAATAATTCGCATTGCAGTTGTAGTTAATAATAACTACAACTGCACTGTGGAGCTTGTTTTTGGTACGAGGCGAGGCGGAAAGTGGGTGAGGGAGAAGAGCGCGAGGGCAAAGGGAGGGAGATTAAGAGAAATAAAAGGCGGCGGCGGAAACACAGGGAGAAAATGACAGACAGCGGGACGGCGAGAAGGAGAGAAAAGAAAAGGAGGACAGAGGGAATTAGCGTTTCATTATTAATGTTTGTCTCTCAGAGCCCACAGGCTCGTCCCTCGAGATCCTCAGCCACCGGGCTTCACATCGCAATGTCCTACTCTCCCTCTCTTTCTCTCTCTCTTTTCAAATCCTCCCTGCCCCTCTCTCTCTCTCGTTTCAAATCCTTTCTCTCTTTCTCTCTCTCTCTCTCTCTCTTTCTTTCCCCATCTCCATCTCCCTGGTTCTCTCCAGGGGCAGTCCACTGCAGTGACAAAGCGGAAAAAAAAAAAGAAAACCGCGGTACAATGTGACACGTCCTCATCTTTCTCCCCCTCCTCCCGCTGTCATCCATCCAGCATCCCTCGCTATGCATCCTCCTCTTCTGGACCCTCTTCACTGCCATAGATCTCTGGCCCGGCCTCATCTCTCCTCCTTTCCTGTCTCTGGCAGGGCTAACTGCTGATGAATCAACAGCGTAATGGATGTAATGGTTGGACTTCTTTCAAAGAAGACACATCGGAGTTCAGAGAGTTACTAATTGCAGCGCTGACCGATTTGTCTGCAGTCGGAGGCAGCCGAGGGGAGAAGAAACGCCCGGCAAGAAACTCTGGCATCACTTTGCTGTTAGTTACCTGTTAGTTTCAGAGTTGACTTTGAAGATTTACTGATCAATTTAAAGCACATATATGTCTGGCGTGTGGATTTATCTTTGAGCTCTTAATTCCTGATGAGCCTGAACACAACTTATGATCCCCGGGCAGCAGCTCTCTGCTCATTCCTACATCCAGACTTAAGGTTTAAAGGGATATTTCACTTTGGTTTAACATACATATTTTTCAGCAGCCTTACCCTCATGTAAATGCACATGTAAGTGCTGTAGCGGCTACATCAGCGTCGCCAATTATCCCCTGTCAGCACTGCAGTTCCTGCTGGTTGCCAGGTCTGAAAGCCTCTCCACTCACCTCACGACTTCAGTCATTTTCCTAAGTCTTTCTGAAACAGTTAATCTCAGAAAGCGATGTAGGATTATCTCCGCCAGTCACAGAGTCTCAGGTGTGCAGCAGGTTAATCAAGGCCTGAATTGGTTGTGTCTGTAATTAGTTGTTGCTCCCATTTTACCATGTAAACCACAGATTTGTGCTGCATCCTCACCAAGTTGTAAAGTCTGAAAGTTTACCACTGGAAATCTGCATTTGAATAGCTGAAGAAGTCATAAATGCGAGCTGTAAACTTGGGCAAATTCCATGATACGCATATTTATGAGATATGATATGTCACCTCGACTCATGTGGACAACTGGACAACAGCAGGTCAAGGGTAATTAATATCCATACAACATGTGGCTTTCTATCCTAATATCTATCATCTATCTATCATAATAAAATCATTGCAAATGAAATAAAATGGCTTCAGAGTTGCTGTAAGGTTTATTTTTTCCACTTTGACGGAGCTAGGCTAATGAAACCTGTAGACCTCAAGTCTTTATGCTAAGCTAACATGAAATGCTACCCATAGGAACCGAACTAGTGTACGTACAGAAGTTAAAATGATATGAAACATCTTGTCTCAATCTGGGTAAGTCAGAAAAAGGGTATTTTGCCCAAAACATTGGAATACTCCTTTAAGGGACCAGGCTTTGCCAAGCATCTTGTGTTTTTCACGTCCAACACGATAATCAGGATTTGAATTCATTTCTTAAGATCCATTACTACAGATGTGCTTTTATGAAATAATATTGTTTTTCTTTCCACTGGTACTCCACTATGTTGGTTAGCTGGTATAATCTTACCCTTTGCCACTGCTCTCTCCTTCTCTTATATAACGTGTGTCTTTTGTTTGTGTTTCTGACTGTGAAGCATTTTGTAAGCTTTGCTACACTAATTACTATTGGTATCATTGTTTTCATGAGGCGGGACATCACCACAGCGGCAGGGAATCCACATATATTCAAAAACATGTTTCTTCCTCGAGCCAGTTTAAAGCTGCAGACATGGACGTGCTTCTGTTCTGTTATTCTGTTATTGTGCCCTCGTTATCCTGCATAGCAAAATTAGCAAATTTCAAAATCTGCATGAAGGGATCCATTTTTATTTTGGAGGAGGAGGTGGAGGAGGAGGAGGAGGAGAGCGACAACGACGCTGGCAGCCGATCCTTCAATCTGAGCGATGGTGTGTTATAACTAGGGCAGCGGTCATGCAGGAAAGGGAGGGGCGAGACAAAGCACACAGGAACGTTCCCTTTCATCACCCCGTGAAGCAGAGAGCGAAAAACTTCATCGATTTAAACATCGGTAATGAGATATCTTCTGAAATTCCCTGCAAATTGCTAAAACCAACCGATGGCAAATTGCATGTAATGAATTCTGTTTCTCTGCATAACCGCTGCGGCTAATTTCTCCTCAAGTGGTGAGCGCTGTGCTGAATTGGAAGCAGCTCAGTGGTGGTTTAGCAGTGTCGGCATATACTGCCTAATTACCGTCATTGGGGGTAATGGATTTAGAGCAGAGTGAAGTGGTATTAGGTCTCTCCTCTGTCTTCAAACCATATCCTCCATCACGCTGCTCATTCTCCTACTGGGCACCTCAACTTTGATGCTGCTATCTTTAATTTGAAGAATAAGCCTGCAGAATGGGACCGTTTCAAACAAACCTCAAGGTTGTCTAGGAATGAATCCATCTGGGACTGAATCCAGTTAGTACATCTTCGTACTATTCTTCTTTTTTGGGTAGAAAAACTGGATTTTGTGCTGGTAAAATGAGAAAGTGGGCGTCACGATGTGCAAAAGTCAGATGCTCTCCACGCTGCATTTTGTTTCTGTCGTGAAATAAGATGTAAGTTACATAAACTAAGCAGATGCATGCACGTACTTCTGGTTTTTGGTTCATTTTGGTTCATGGAAGCAGATGAGTTTCCCGCTTCCTCTTTTCTGTGATTGGTCAGTCCAGTCCTGAGTGTACCCCTAAAAGCTGACCTTTACTCAGTTTTATAAAGCACTTTCACTCTGCCTGGCAGTCAGCCCCCATCAAATTTAAGCTTAAAAAAGGTGATTTCAACTTGAAAAAACAGTTACATCCCCCCTTATAGCTCCTAGCATTAACATTCCTAATGGTAGCGTTTCTAGCAACTTCTGTATCCATTATCTTAATAAACACAACAATGGTAGAACTGTTTTTAGTTTCTTTATTTTCTTTCCCTTTAACTGAACCAACTCCTGGTTTATAATAAATCACAAATGACTGTCTAAATTATCTTTTCCTTTAGGGTGAGCACGATTTCCACTGCTGACCTGCTCACAGACAGACGTTCATGCAGTGTTAGGGACGTCTTTACCTATTCACGTTCATTTCAGCCTCAGCTCTTCTTGTGCTAATGGATACATTGTCAAGTGAGCAGCAGTCCTCCCTCAAATAGAAAAAGCCCTCTCTAATGTGTTGCTTACAGAAAATGTTGAGGAGTCTGGACAGTTCATCTGCAAGCTCACAATCTTTTGCAAACATTAAATAATCCTCCGGTGTGCAATCTGGTGCTCGAGGAATCTGCAGAGGAATTTTGAAAATAACATATCACCCTATTAACTCCTGCACTTGCAGCAGTAATCACTGACAAAACTTAAAAATTGTAAGTATTAATACTATTATTTATGTTTTAAAAATTGCATTTCAGGGTATAAAATTACTTGCATTTTTCAAATATGAGCAACAAACACCAGGTAATCATTTGGCAATGCTTCATTTTTATAGCAACACCAGCACCAGTTTGTTCTGCTCAAATTGCTTGCAACCTTTTTCATTTAATTAGTCATAGAAAGAGTCAGAAAGAGAAAGTATGTTTCATCCCTGCGGAGTGATCTGCATGAAAAACAGTCTTGAGAATGGGCTGTGTTGAAATTATATGTTTGTATTCATCTCCTTTATGGGGCTCGTCTTGGAACAAGTGAGCTTTTTTGAAGTCGGTGTGTGCCTATTGTATAGAGACTAACAATATAATGAGTTCAAGTCCGAGATGTTTCCCCCCCCCCTCGTTCTCTCTGTTTTCCCTCTCTCTCGCTTCATCCTCTGTCTCTCCTGCCTCTCAATCCACGGTATAACATCAAATCAAGCGGAAATACCCCCCCCAAAAAAAGCATCTGAGACCGTCCTCAGTGGGATTCCCATGTTAAGATAAGGGACAAATAATAAAGAGCAAAGTAAGACTTGATGTTTGATTTGACTTGCATCACAGCTTCCCAGATCCGCTCAGGGGGGCCGTGCTTCTGCATGTTGCCGCTTCTCGCTGAGCGGCTGCCAAACAGCGAAGCCATGCCGTGCTGTAAATAAGCAAATGGATGGGTAATGATAGCTGTTTACTACTACCATCTATTTCAATCGGGAGGGCCGCGGCGTGCTGCAACGGCGTGCCGTAAAAAAAAAAAAAAAAAAGACGCGAGCTCCGCCGAGCTGATAGGGCCGAATTGTCCTGTGTGACGAGTTGGATGATTTAATTAATACATGCCAGGGAGATGTGACAGCAGCGCAATCACTGCTAAAACACACTGATGGAGGCAGAGGGAGAGAGATGTACAAATTAATGTTGCAGCACTTATGAAGGAGAGATGGGGAAGACTGAGAAGGCTGCGTTTCATGCACACACAACAAAACATACAGTCGTAATGCAATTAAGACAATAATGTGAGTAAGACACGACATGCAAACACTGTGATCCCATTGTGTTAGTGAAATTATGCTCTTAATTGCAGTAACATGTGGAGAACTCTGATTTTAGTGGCACTAACAGAGCCCAGGCAGAACATGGAAACACCTTCATCCTGTTTCTTTAAGCTGCAAAGGATATCATGTTTTTCTATCAAGTTTTTTGTTATCATTCCTGTTTGAATACTTGCATCAAATGCAAACTGGTTTATCAGGGCTGCTATCGCTTTAGAGCATCACGTAAACGGCTTAATCACACCATTGTGTATCAGTGACTATGAGGAGCCATATGGGACATAATCCATATTGCTCCTCTGACCTGATGCTACAGAAAATTGATATATTTTCAGTCAATTTTGTAAAGCACTGCAATGTATTACGATTCAAACCGTATAGTGACCATGTATCATAATATGCATTTTATCATGAGGTCCCAGCCCTAATCAAAAAGGTGTTCTTGAACAACTGGAGGCTAAATCTTTAAGAATATATTAAAAATGGCATCTAGAGAAGCCAGTCACATTTGTAAACTTATTAAAAACTCCCATTTGTTAAGGATGTGAGAGTGGTTTGGTAGGGAGTGTGAGAGGTTTTCAGTAACATGAGTGAGTGTTTCAGTAGTTTAAATGAAAGAGTCTCACACTAAAATCTGTGAGAAAGGTAAATTAGTTAAATGTGCAAGCCACAATTTGGATTATGTCCCATATGACCCCTCATAAAATCTCTCACACACAGACACACAACACCTCAAACCACTTGGTGTAGCAACTGATGAGCCATTTCTTTCTGAACTTTTCGTAAAAATTAAAAACTTTGGAACTGAACCTGAGTCATCAGAGCTGAAGGTAAATGTCCTGACCTCCATGGCCAATCAAACTGCTTCCTGTTTTGAGTGGTGTCTCTGTCACTTTCCATGCACATATTTCCTTACGTGCATCTAAAGACATTGTACTCATTTAAAAAATTTAGTGAGACTTGTCTGAATCACTCACATTTTAAAATCTCTTGAGTAAAATAATAACGCACCATTACTTTTTGTTTTTTGTTTGCTTTATTTGTTTACTTGAACTAAAGCTTTGGATTATTAGGATCATTGTTTGTCTGTTTGAGATGTTTGTTACCAAAACATCTCAAAAAGTTACCAGTGGATTTGGATGAAATTTTATGGACAGATTGCTCTTGGCCCGAGGATCAGTTAATTAGATTTTGGCGACAATCTGGTTCTGGGATTTCCGCCATTACATGATTATTGCTTTTTAGCCATAACTAATGTGCTGCGTTCACATGCTGGCGGGAAAGTCCGACATCTGGGGATTCCATGTCGGCTGCTTAACAGCGCTGCATTTGTGCATTGTTCTGTCAGAAAATCAAACCCCGAAGACAAATGGTGAACAAACATGAACTTTTGTGTAGGCTTTAGGTTTACAAGTTGGAGAATTACTCAGTATTGGCAGTGAATTGCCAATTGCCAATAGTATTTATTACTATTTATTAGGATGTAATCTTTTTCTTGACTTGACTTTGTCACTTTATTCATTCGTAATTATTACTGTACTAAAATCCTTTACCTAATTAAAAGCAGCATTACCGTAATGGAAAAGTACTCAAAACATAATTCAAAATGCGATTACAGTAAAAGAACAGTAGCATTATCAGTTAAATGTTATTATGCATGAAAAGTAAGATGAATGGTTCCTTTCAGAATGAATTATTGATATATTAACCTGTAAGAAGTATTTGAATGCTGTAGCTCTAACTGCTCCATATACTGTTGGCTAGTTTACACTCTAACAATGCATCACATTTGATGTTTTGCATGGAAAAGCTTCTACTGCACAGTAACTCCAGCCATCAGATAAATGTAGTGCAGGAAAAAGTACAAGATTTCCCTCTGAAATGTAGAGCAGGAAAAGTAGAAAGGCTCACTGAATGGAAATACTCAAGTAAGTGACAAACTCAAAACTGGACTGAAGTGCAGGACTGCAGAAATAGACTGAGTTACTTTCCACCTCTGGTCATAATAGACCTGACTGCCACCCCAGGCATTCCAGTATGCATGAGTGTGCACACAGACACACATACACACACAGCTCCTAATTGTGTCTGCTGGATCTCCAGTAGCTGGGCGGCTGTGTGGGATGCTGCTGTAGTTTTGTGCATCCTGGCAGTTGGGAGGAGAGATTTAAGCTCATCATTGCAGCTCCTTTCTCAACAGGACTCATCGTCAACACAAGCAGGCCCCAGGGACGCTTTCCAAGCCTCCCTGCACACACACACACACACACACACACACACACACACACACACACACACACAGAAACATACCTGAGCACACAGGGTTGGATCTATAGTGTAATGCATGTATCAGTATGCAGGACCAGACCAGTCGGTGGGTTGGATTCTATAGGGATCAATAGCGCTCT
>OMKZ01021242.1:15654-28265 GCA_900302535.1 Neoniphon sammara | reverse complement strand
AAAAAAAGGAACTGAGCCAATGTGCTTTTCATTCACATATCAACAGGGAACGTATTTAAATGTAGAAGCGCTAGTGCCTTTTGTCATATGTGTTCGTTTATTTCCTCGGAATAACAAATTCGTTGAAGCAGGCCAATTTGAAAAAAATCATTTTACAGTACATTGGTGTTTTGACTGTGCCTTTGGAGCTCAATGAAAATCCCATTACCAATTATCGCAGCTGCCTGACAAGTTACCACGGGAGGAGGGGAAGGCCTTTACTTTAATGCAGGTTCATTTTTTAGACAAAACATTCCGCAGGAACATCCAGAGGTGGAGCTGGCCATTTATTCCCAAGTGAGCAAATTAGATTCCTTATTTGCTTTGTGGAAGCAAGACCCACCTAAACAACACCAATATTTGAACAACAAATGGCTCCTTTCAAACATATTTGTGATTATAGCCTACTGTGTGTAGTATATTGATATGGGGTGTGGGGATAGTGACTGTGGCAGTGATAGCAACTGTGGCAGGTACTCAACATTTCATGTCACTTCTCACCCACTGACAATATTAAAAGAGAACATATGATCTTGCATATATATTGCAAATTAAGCAAAGGGCTGCAAGACTCAACTGTCATCATTAGGCTCTGTGACTTGGCTATTCTGGTTTAGAGGGGCAAATAAAAATTCACTCCATTGTCCTCTCATCTTTTGCTTTAGGAAATCTCATTATATCAGTTTAGAATTTCAGTGCAAACTAATTATCTCCCCAATTAAAAGCTGTGTGACCTAAGAGATGTGTGTGACTGTCTCACAGGGGATCTAGTGTTTTGGCTGAGAGGACTTGAACACCACAATGCATATTTATGATTGTTTTAGCTTAGTGTCTATTGGTGGATGTGATGAGACAGCTATGCTGTATATCAAGCAGTAGTATGTCTCTATTCGGAAAAGAGAAATAGACATGACTGTGACACTATGTACTAATCAGAGAACTTTGTCCATACACATTCTAGACCTTCACCACTTCAAACCTCTCTTCACTTGCAGAATGCTTATTTAGATGAGGTTAAAGGTGAGATATTAGTTTCATGTACTTTATGACTGTGAAAAGTCTAATAGGAAGCTGACTGGCAATAGTCTATTCTACAGTGAGCCTGTATCAGATTTCATCTTCTTAGATAGATTTCCTCTGTCATGATTTGTGCATCTACAGCATTTTTGTTTTATTAGTGTCAGTAGAGATAAACAGGAAAGTAGGGGAAGAGAGAAGGGGGTGCCATGCAGCAAATGGCCTGGGACACTGCATTAACAATATGTGGTATACGCTCTACCAAGTGTTGTATTTATGTTGCATGAATGATATCAAAATTTAAAAATGTTCTAGAAAGTAGAAACGGAAGATATTTTTTTATTTTTATTTTAAAAGTTTTAACCACAAAGGAAGTAATTTCCAGATTTATTTGTTCAAACAAAATATCCAAGGGCGTTCATGGCTGCGGCATACAGTTGTTAGAGTTGAGGGCAAGTGTATGCCCAACCGCCATCCCAACCACAACACCATTAATTTCCACATTGTCATATCAATGTCAAACTGCTGTTCCAGCTGTAGCCTTTGTGTAATGCTTTCATGAAAACTTATTTCTCTAACTTCCCACGCATACAGCACATATTTGCAATTTAAGACGTCATTCTCACCCCGCTAAATTCCAGGAGACCAGTGCCCTACTAAAGCACTCTGTAAGCTCAGTGAACCTAAATAAAATTGTGTTTTGGCACTTTGTTAGTTAGCTAACTAGCCAGCAATCTAACGTACTAATCTGTACAATGTTAGCTACAAGCTTGTGAGACATTAGCTAGTGAGAAATCAGACTAGCTAGATGACCATATGTTACAGTTATTTGACTTATTAGATGTATCTTTTGTACAGAACACGACACCTGACCAGAAACATATTGAATAGTTTGGATACAGATGGTGTAGATTGAAGGAGAAGACAACACATTTGAGGAATGGCCCTCTGTGGTCCTGAAGTACTTTTTGGCAGACTGCATGTTTAGATCATTCAAACTGAGTGGCACTGATGCACAGTAATAGTGGTAAAGGCCATTATTATTGCTCTGTACACCCACAGTAATCTTATTAATTTATTTATTTATTTATTTTAGTAAAAATATATCAGTGCAGTGTATATATATTTCATGTAGTCATGTTATATGTTGCATAATGCTGCCTGAAAGACATCTTTTTGAAAGAGATGTGCCATCATAGAGTCCCATGTTTTTCAGTGCAGCTGTGACTCACAGTGACTCGGCATCATGCTTCAGTTCTGATAGCTGAATGGACACACACAGAAACCCATCTACTGGAAAAGATTATCGGCCCATGAACGCTGTCATATTAGATGAACATATTGCATTGCGGAAGAGGTAAAGTGTTGTTTTTGGGATAAAACAAAAACATTAAGAATAAAAATGATAAAAATAATAACAGACATGAGTATGTTTTGATTGAGTACATTCACTCATGCCTTAAAAGCAGCCCACAGCCTTCCCATTGTCTGTTGACAGCATCAGAAGGTTATGCTGAGCGAAAACTGTCTGCCTTCAGTTTCAGGACGTTCTCTTCAGGCTGGCGCCCACTCTGACGCTGCAACAGCAGCCTCCATGGTACTCAGGGCCACTGCATGGGCAGATTATATAATGTCTTTATACACTGAGGCAGATTAAGTGTCTCTTAGTGATGGCGTATGTTTATTCCTTGACATAGATACAGTGTGATAACTATTAGCTAGCATCTATAAGCCAGACTATTTTTAACAAAATGTGTTGTGCACAAGATGCTTATTGTTTGCATACAGTATTTGTGAACAGTGGTACAATGTAACATGCAGATCATGTTTCATTCAAATATGTAAATCTAGTCATTTAGTGATGTTTGAATTTGTAATGAAATGTAAATTGGAACAACATTGTATTTATTTAAATCTATATGGGCTCGGGTCAGGGCCACTGGTGAAAGCATCATATTCTCTATATATTCACTGATGGGTTTTTTTTTGCAGATATTTGTTTGTAACACTGCCACCACCCACCCCACCCTTCCCCTTAAACACGTAAACACAAACGCTTATAACCTCCACCCCTGTGCTCTAAATAGTCAACCACCAGCAGTCTGCGAGGTGACAAATGAATACTGTCACTCGGCTAAACGCCTACTTGTGCTTTTATTACAGTTATGTAGTCCAGTGTAGAGGAGGCTATGTGATGGATTCCTCTGCTGAGTTTACTGTTTGCTCTTTCTGAAATCCATTTTTTAAGTAAAGTGATGAAAGCCAACACTTAACCCTTCAGATGGCTGTTTCTTGTTTCTTAGTGTTCTTAGAGGATACAATACCTGCTATAAAGACTGAGGTGTCTTTGTCATGAAAAAATAAAGGAGAGTTTACAAGCAATTTTCCTTTTTAATATCTTGGAGGAGAACGCTCAAAATGCCACATTGAGATTTTGCTTCCTTACAACAAATCCTCCAAATACTTGCACAAGCAAACAAGAAAAACAGATAATTTAAAATCTGTCCCCAGCCACACAATGAACACCGTGATCTTAAAAAGTATTCAGATGATGTATTTCCAGTCTCTAAACGTGCCACATTAATCTAGGAGAATCCATTTGACTGAATGCAACAGGGGTTGAATAACAGCAGTCTGAACCTGTAACCCTGTGCCCTTCACGCCACCCCAGCTTTGTGTGTCTATCTAAGGGCCGTGAAGAGAGAGAGGGAGTGTCACTCCACATTAGTCCGCTGGTCTCCTTCATCCATACCATCCTGCCTGATAGGATGCGGTCTTATCACATAACCCTCTGTGTCAAATCAGAAATCACATAGGCCTGTGCTGCACTAAACATTATCACACATGTGCTGATCTTAATCATGTTAATGCATACGGTTACGCAAAGGCGGGAACACGATGTCTCCGTGAAAATATCAAGATGACGTGTCAGACATGCAGATGCTGGTAAACCAGCATGTCTACAGGGCATTTTGTCCAGACAAAAGCCTGATGCAAGTGCTGGTAATCGAGATGAGCACAAATCGCCCAGGTGGAAGAACTCCTGGTCACTTCCTGATTGACCAGGAAAAATTATGGTAATTTGCTGTAATTTGCATATCAGCCTAAATTTTCAAATCTCAAAACAGCATTTGCTCCATGTGCTTTATGGCAGCCTGATTAGTTGGATTTGTTGGTGTGTGTCTGGTTGGGGGATGAGGGGTGGGGTAAAATGTAACCGGGATTTCTCCAGTTTTTCATTTAGCCCAGAATTTGTTTATTTTCTGAGCGTTTAGCTGAAGACATTCTTTGAAACTCACACGTCATTGCATTGTGGGGGTGTTTTATCCGTGATGTGAAAATTATATAAGATCCTACAGTTCCACTTGATATATTTTTTTTCCTGTTGCTGTAGGAACCATATATCTTACAGCCAAGGACTTCGCTTTGGTGTCCATATTCAGTGCTTATAATTATCACCATTGTAATTATCAAACCGTAGCCTTGACAAATTCAGCCCATGAAGGCTTCTTGAGAAATAATTGTACACGGCGAGGTTGACCTTTAGAAAAACTGTTTTGTGGCAGCGAATTTCTGACATGCAAACAGTTAAACAGACTGAGCGTAATCATGGTTAAACAGGCAGAGTGTAATGAAAATACAGACGTGTTGAGCAAAGCTGTACACTGGCCATAATTACAGTATTTTCTCGCTCTGTCTTCAGTCCAAATTGCTGCCACTGCCTCTTCTCAAGTGCCTCTAAATGATGATATAATATTTGTAAGATACATCTCCACAGTGATTAGCTGATTTTGTTCTCTGTGAGAGGAAAATATTAAATTAGCTTGACCTTTCCAGAGAGCTTAACCTTTTAAAATGTCAGGTGAAGAGGTTTTTAGAAAAAGTGTGCCACATTTTCAGAAAATACCTCTGTTTTAGGGACTCATGATGACCTATAGCAGTGCTGCAAAGTAGAAGGTCTGACAGTGATGAATCCCATGGCCCAGAGCTATTTGTTATCGTTCAGATATGTTCCTGGAAATCCCTTTTAAAGTGGAGCACAACTCCCACTGAGATGGAATGACCTGGCTTCAGACCTAAAACCGGCATATAACCATTAGCTGTCCATACTTTATTTTCAGAGCTCAAATCCCTTATGCTGCGTTTGTGCTCAATTACTGTGTCTTATTTGTGCATAATATTAAATGTAAATGTGGGGTTACTAGATAGGGAAAAGCTTAACTGTTCATCTTGGCAGGCTCAATTGTTTGGTTTGAGGCAGATGCTATCTTCTATGGATTTCCTCGGCTATTGTTGTCACCACTCTAGCTGTCTTCAGCAATCATCAGCTCTCATGTCAAAGATATGAGCTGCTTTAATGCTGGTGTTGCAGCAGCTCCACCAGGGGTCAAAATAAATGGAAATGAATAGGGGTTCTTTTGTAAGGACATACATACAGAGTACATGTGGTAAATGTTTCTGTCAGAGAGAATGAGATCAAAGGGGTGACACATGTAGAGCACTTTACCTTCGGAAGACAAATTGAGAATGCCTGAAAGTTTAATTACTCAAAGAGGAAGATGGTGTTCAGTAAGTGCAATGGTAGGAATTACAGAGTATCAAAAGAAATTTCAAAGTTAGATGCTGTTTTAGCACAAAATGAAAGTTGTGTTAAGAAAATGCATTGCAAATGCATGGTCAGTGTTCATATTGTAATTATTGTTTTACTTTAATAATTTCCAATGCCAGGACTCAATATAGCAAGTGGATTACCTTTATAAAATCGCAGCGTGGTTCGTGCATGTTGGAGGTATGACAGCTCTGTGACTATCAGACCAACAGAAGGCAGTAATCTTAATCTTAATGAACACTTGAGTTGACTCAAGTACTTGTAAAATAAGCCCTCCAGCTGTCAGGTGTATATGGTCCAGACAGAGAGCATCTGCATTTGCATTTCCACTTCCAGCAACAGTAAATAATGCACTCCTGTGCATTGGCAGCATGAGTTAATATGTAATTCACACAACATATGCACCGAGGCAAGCTTCATGTCACTCACACTGAAGATGGGAGACACTGCATAAACATACGGCAACATGCTGCTATTGGACTGAAGCATGTATACATAATACATACATCATAAACAACTCAAATCACTGTTGTCCTCAAACCAAAGCAATAATAGTGAAAAGATTTGAATACTTGTTTTTTTTTCTGAATTTTTTTTCTCTCTTTTTTCTTTGTGGCAAGCTTTTTTCTGACGCATATTATAAATTTATTTGATGTGATTGAAAATGAAGTTAAGATGCAAATTAAAACTTTATTTTCATCTGTCATTGTAATGGTGAAAGTGCAGCACTGAGGATCTTAATGCTCAACAGTACCATTCCCATCACTTGTCACCCACAGCTGTAAATAAGATCTTTCTAAATCCAGAGGATGAATCATGATGCTAAGAACAGAATTAAAATTGTACACATGATGGACATTTAATTAAAACATTTTATCTTAAATGTTAAACATTAAATCTTTTTAAACCTGCCAATTAAGAGTTTTATGGGTATATTTTCAGTGTTCAGTGGAGCCATTTTGGTCATTGTTTTCTCTTTTTTCTTTCACATAATTGCATCTCCACGTTCTCGCATGAGCCACCATTGATGTACCCCTCTTTGCCAGATCACTCCAGCTCAGCCTTTGCTATTTCAGAGAGTCACAGAGGCGTGCAGTGCTGGTTTTGAAGCCCTGGTATCCTGCAGGTGGTGTTTATAGGCCCATGGTGGCCTTGCAGATGTCCTAATGTAATTATAACAATAGCTGTCTGCTGAACTGAACAAATGCTGAAACCTCTGTGCAATCCACTACCACCCGCAGCTACCAGTGACAGTGCTCTATGTGGGAATATGCAAATATACAATCAAAATGGCGAGAATTTATATTACACTTCACATTCCAAGATGATGTTTCTATGGTGATTTATATTTGCTTCATTTTCCTGCTCTTGTTCAGACAAGCTGCCTGGTCTTGGCCTTGTCAAGGAGTTGTCAGCATCGCCGTACATGAAAAATGTTGCATTTGGAAGTTTGATTTTGTTCAGTCAGGCAAAACAGCCCAGAAAAGAATCTTTATTTTGACTTGCACTGCTAAACTATTCTGTTGAGAGCATTGCATTAGCTTGATTATAGTTTTATCAGGCAAATGAATGCACAGAAATAGCTGACATAACATAATGGTGCAAATCCAATTTTGTATTGATTGGCAGTGCAAGATTCACCAAGCCCGTTTTAAAACTTCCTGCCCTATTATAGCATATTGCCATGTTATTTGCTTTGGAAAGAAAGAGGGGACATTTGCTGGGAGTAATTAGTTAAGCTCCTCTGACTTTGGAAATTTAATTGCAGGTACAGTAAAGCTCCCAAACAATGGGATAACTGAAGCATTACAGTCTGTGAGGGACTAACAAACAGCAGGAGCCTCCCTCCTGACTAACAACACTGGGACACACTGAGACAAAGACAGACACACAGACAGCGACACAAACATGCACGCTCACGCACAAAATGCACATCGTCTGCTGACCTCTTGATTGTTTGAGCCATTAATGGTGTGCAGTATTCATACTTGAGGCTATTGAATGTTTCATTATAGCTGCTGAGATGGGGGGTACATTATTTAGAGGTATGGCACAGACTATCCGCAGAATGTTTATCATTTATCATGTTCTGCTGGCTTAGTGCACTGTTCATATGAAATGCTTGACCTTGAATGCTACTTTCTGCTGCTGCTGGAAATTATGCATGGGCTATGTATGCTGAAAAGCAAATCACAAGGGAGTTACGTTAATCGTTATTTTTTTTTGTTTTTGTGTCAATATGCCCAGGGAACTGAACATATCTCAAGATTAACCAAGATACTTTCAGCTCCTTTGCTTTATTTTTTTATTTTTTATTTTTTATTTTTATAAATACATACCTGAGAACACCATCATTTAGTGCAATTTGCGAACATATTTTTAGAGTGTTATTCATCTTCCGTGGTGTTCAGCCTACACATGTTGCATTATATAACAGCTTTGTTAAATCACCTTATACTAAAGTATTTACTCATGGAGAATATCTATCATGCAGTATAATATGTAAGATTGATGTCTCTCTTTGCATTTGCAGGTTTGTCATGAGACCCATAATGGCTCCAACACTGATCATGAGAACCGCACTAATAATGTGACACAACAGACACTGGTAATTATTTAAAAGGATCACTGACTATTAATGGTATTTTGCCTCACCTCTCCCATTATCCATAGAAACCTGTTTGTTTTCCCCTCAATTAGACACGCGGGCAGTGAACAACACCCATCTCCTATTACTGGGATAGAGCAACAGAGGCCATGGGGGAAGGGAAAATAACAGGCTGCTCTTGTTGTTAGTGCTGCTGCTGCTGAGGGATTGTTTTGAGCATTTTCCTTGGCTGCATTTCATTTCTTCCTTCCCTCTCCCATAGCTTACTCCCCTATTAAACTCTTGTCGCTCCCTTTCGGTGGTCTAAAATCATTGGGTCAGTGAAAGCAGGAGGGCCACCTGACTCGTGATGTGCTCTCTCTCTCTCTCTCCTGTCCTTGTTGCTGTGCAGAGGACATTGAATAGAGTAAAGGAAGCCTGGAAGATGTTCCTAATGAAGGGATCTGAAAATAAGCCAATAATGGAGTGGGGATAGCCTTGACTGGGCTGTTATTGCTCTAAGAGCAATAGCAATTATTGTTTGTAGCTCTGATGGGAGCCTTCGGTTGTTTACAGGTCTATCACCACATGCAGCATAGGATCTGAGTTGTAGTGTTCTCTGCAGATAACAGAACTCCTAATAGCTCTTCACTAGGTTAAAGCCTTTCCTGGTCCACTTTGGTGGCCAGATGTAACCGTCTGACTGACATGCACTGATAGCTTGATTAACCTCATTTGCATGTTCCATAATGCATGTGTGCATATCTTGTGTGTCTGTCTGTACTTGTGTGCAGTTCATATGTGCACACCGGCATATGTGTACAAGCTGAAATCCTGTGTGTGTGCTAACTTGTGCATGTTTGTGGTGCCTGTGTATGTGCATTCCTACATGTGCACAGTACGCATTTATGTTGTAAACTGGGGGTGCCCCTCTGTGCGCAGGCGACCCATTCCACGCAGCTCAAACCTCATGCGGTGAAGATGTCTTACTGCCATGCTGTGCTGACTGCTGTGGTCACATGGCTCTGACTGTGCAAAGCCTCGAGGAAGAGAGTGAAGTGTGTCAGCCTGTGCAGCTGATAACACCGCCTCTGTCACACTCAGGCCAAAGAGTGTTTGCTTGGGAGCCAAAGCGCATGATGGGGTTGTGACGCAGCGCACAGTGGTATTCAAGTAGTCAAATTGGGCTAGATGCTTTCTCTCACCACTTGAACTCTGTCACGTTATTTATCTTAAGCTGAATTTCGGGTTTTCATTTCCCTGCCGAGTTCACAGCGATTCCTGCTACAAATCACATCTTTTCCATCAGATTGTCCAGCCACTCGACCCACAATGAGTGTCATCCTACTGCAGGGTTTTGTGCACTTCATAGACCATGTTTGGTTCACAAAGTGGACAATAGTACAGAATATTTCCTTCAACCAGATTTGTTGTTTCTTTAAACCTGTGTGACACTCTAACTCAATGGAAAATGCTTCTCTATCTGTGTCGGCCATTGCCTTTCCTCAGTCTCTTCCATGGAAAGAGGCACTCCGACAGAATAAAGAAGAGCTCCTTGAGAGCGGTGTCTCTTATCACCCTCCAACATCTGGCCAAGACTGATGGGCTCTTGAAATAGCTCTCCAAATATCATTGAGTTTGAGCTATATAATGCTTGTTTAAATGCATCCTTTCTACAATACTAATTCAACCCCTGTCATTATATGTCTTTCACCACAGGAACCAATTTCTACTATTGCTGGATTTACTTCCTCAGTAGAGTGTGTGTAGATGGATGTGTGGCCAAACACTAAGAAAAGCAAAGATTGAGAGGTAAGTCAATTCATATGGGAAAACAAAGGGGACAAGTGATTAAGAGCCAGTTCTAATAATCCTTCATAATTGTTGAAAAATAAAATATTGACTTTCTAAGATATCATTAAGCAAAGAGATCTCTAACATGAAAAGCAATTTGCCCCCAGTTTGCACATAATTCACAGAATTGTTTAGATAATGATTCTTGCTAAATTTAATTGAAGTCATCATTGTTGATTTCAATCTTACAGCCTGGATGAATTGCAACCCATTACATTAAAGCTCTGAGGTAATCTGCACCAGATTTAAGAATTTATTCAAACACCTGGCTCCATATCAGCAAACCACTGAATGCAAGGCCCCTGTTCCTGCACAAAGTCTGATTGAATAGATTGAAGCAGTTTTGCTGAAATCATGATAGTTCTGACATGAGCAAATTGAACCAAATCAGTGGCACCAGGTTACATATTTTCCATTGATATTCCATATGAATATAGGGTCTGTTTCAGTAAATACTGTAGTATCTAACCTATTCACTCATGCATCCCCAAAGAAGAATAGATGAAGATCTCACCCTGTTGTGTTAGAAGGATAAAGCAAGGGAGCAAATTAATAATTCTTGCTGGTATGGTTTGCACTGCTCAAAGCCATAGTCATCACTATGAGATTAAAGGCAGCATCTTTTCATCTATTTTTCAGTCTTTTCATTTAGGCTGCTACAGTAACTCTCCTGTGAGTGTTTTCAAAGCAAAGTTGCATACCAAAATTATCTGTTGTATCTGTTTTCTTATAGATCATATCTATGATTTATTACACTCATGACAAAATTGAATTCCTGCAGAGGTTGAGTTTAGAAGATAGCACAGCATGTCTGAAATTTCCTAATTGGAAATAATGCAGCAAGTTCATCACCATTTAGTATCAATGATAACAAGGCCTTATCTCAACTACTTGGGCTCCCCTTGTAGCTGATAATAATTTTTCTTTATGGGTTCTGTTTGAAATGCTGCATGATTAGCTCACACTGAGAAACAGCATGCACTGTAAATGACTAATTAAATTGCCCCTTCTATAGTTCAAGGGATCCTTTCAATGATTAAAATTGTTTTTTACAGTACTTTAGAAAACCCACTTCACCGATGCAGGTGGGCTTCTCTTCCTCTCTCTTCTAAAACAACCATCTCAGAGTCATACATACATGATATGGGACTAACATTACAGCTTGTCTACCTGGCAGACCAGAGAGGCCAGCAGGTCATGGTTTGACATTGGTCATTAAGACTTAAGTCATTAAGGTCTCATAACCCTCATCCTGCCTCAGCCTGCGACTCTGACACAGAAGCTGCAGAGACCAGAGAATCAATGTGATATCGTCCCAGATTCGTCCCCGGAGACCACATGAATTGTGGGTATTGGCATCAACTGTGACCCATCTGGAAAGGAAATCTCCTCTCCTGATGACTAGGTCATACCACATCACGATTTGATTGACACAATTGATTAACACTACACCTCCAAGATATTACACTGGACACACGATCCCAATAAAGATCATTCTCGAGCAGAAAAGATGTAAATATGATAAATTAGCAGGCCCATATTCAGAAAACTTCTTATAGTGAGCGACTGGTCAGATGACACGGTGATCTCAGAGCAGCACTTCTATTCTAAGACATGAATACATGCCTGGTTGTGTTTGTGATGCTTGATCAACCAAGAACTCCATCAAAGCTGTATGTGGTGCAGAACTACAGCGTATTTCTGTAACATCAGGTTAGCCAGTGTCTGTTCAATTTCATCCAGGATTCATTTGGACTGCTCTCACTCTGTGCTTTACATGTCCTTCAGTCCAAACTCATTCTCTTAGATTCTTTAATTCTATCAGATGTTTCAAAACCATGAAACAGAGAAATTTATTGTAAACAAAGCATTACTATGAATTAAAGTGACACATAAAATAATAGAACAATAAAATACTTTAAGAAGTCTGCCAAAAAGATAAGCATTGTACCTGTTATTATGAATGTTATGGTCAATTGTTTATATTGGTGTGTTTTGGTGCTAAATAGGTTTAACAGGGCACACAGTCTGCCCTAAGTCATAGGGAGCCCAGTCCATTACAGTATCAATAGCTGAAGCCTTGCCCATTTGCAATGCAATTAAAAACTCAATTTTGGAAGAGCTTTGCTGAGGGCGATAAATGGGCCAGTAATCCCTTAATTGTTCTCTGTTAGGCATAACCACAGGAATGATAGATATTTCATTAGTGACAGAGTAAAACTGTGCAACTTATAGTAAATAAACTGAGAGACTGAGTGAGTAGATGAAAAATTTACAACCCTGTGGTTGGAAGATGTATCAGTTAGTTTATGGTTATCGTAAAACCTAGAAAGAATGTCTAACACTTTGATGTTGAAGATTTGTCAAATTGTATTTGATCTTTTTCATTGAGCTAAAACCAAAAGTGCAGACCATGAGTCATTTTTTTCTTTTTTTTCCCAATCGCTAATGTTCATTTCAGTACCATGGACAGTTCGTTCGTTGGCTGTCTTTTTCCCTCTCCCT
>OMKZ01021240.1:16329-47776 GCA_900302535.1 Neoniphon sammara | reverse complement strand
TTTTATTTTATTTTGATTTTTTATTTTATTGTATTTGTCTTTGTATTATTATTATTATTATTATTATTATTATTATTATTATTATTATTATCATTTACAGTTTTATATTTGCTATTTTTTGTTTTGTTTTTATTTTGAGTTTGATTTTTATTTTTTTATTTTTACCAGCTTTTACTTTGTATTAATTAGATTTGTATTTTATTGAATTTGTATTTTTTTTATTTAATTTAATCTTCTTTTATTTTATTTTATTGTTAGCGTTTTCTTTATATGTTCATTTGATTTAATTTTTATTATTATTTTATTTAGAATTTTATTTTTATATATTTTGTCTCTATTTTTAAATAATTTGTATTTTTACTTGTTTGCATTTTAACCATTGCATTTCAGTCAGCACTTCTGGTGGATGGAGAAGTGTCCGCAGCCAACACCAGAATATTATGTGGGCTGAGATGCTATCTGTAGCATCTCAATTAGTGTGGATGGCACAGTCTTCTCTACTGCAGCCCTAATTTGTTATGCAGAATGATAAGACGAATATATTTTTACATGAAAATCTTGCCCAGTTCAGCTTTAATTCAGCACAGCCTATCTGCAACCCAGACAGCTCTTAGATTCTATCATATGAAGCCACTGGGATTACGCTGAAACATTGTTTACTTGGCAGAAAAACAAACCCCTCTTGTTTTGAGTCACTGTTTAACCGAGAAAGCAAGCAGGAAGTAAATTAAGTAGGCAAGTCGGGGCAACTTGCACAGCAAGCATGAGTTTCTCCCAGCGTGCTTGTCAGCCTCGGATGAATTCACATTCTGTTCTCAGCACTTTTCCCCCTCGGGGCCACAGCAGTGAGGTTTGTGAAATATCTCAGTGTGTTAAGAGGCAACAAAGTAGAGCAGGAGTAAAAGACCAGGCGGCCAGTGACCGGCACTCCTGGCAGGTTGGTCTCATTTCCTGCATCACGGTGTTTTCAGAGCTTGGGGTGGTTTCTTTCTGAACTCATGCCTAAAAATAAAGGGAGCATTAATCTCTCCACTGGGCATGGCATCTAAACTACTGAATAACCATTGTGTAGTACTTCCCAAATGATCCTCTGGGAGAGAGCATGTATTGTAGATGCTCAGTTGAAAGACTTAATATGGTGTCTTTCATTCCCAGGACTGTGTTTTTGGGAAAATGCCTTAACCGGGTGCCTAAACCCTGTGAGAGATTTTGGCCTCACATGTAGCTAAACCTGATTTGGAATTCGCGATAGATGTCTGACTACTTTTAGAATCAGTTTGCACGTGGCATTACTCCACTGGCTCAGTGCATCGACATGCTTTCCCAGATTGAATACTGTGGTGACGGCACAAATACCAACACAACACAGGATAATACTCAACATTAGAGCACTTGGCTCATACTTGCTCATCACAGGTATCCATTTTGTTGTATATGCAAGCCAATACACCAAAAGTACAAAGCACTAGAGATTATTTAAAAACAATGTGATCATTAAATAGTTTGTCCAGCAGACTCCACTGTTTACAAGACTGTATAGCGGGTGAGTTAGCAAAGCAGCCAATCACAGCTGAGCTAGATGGTGGTCCAGATTGTGTGAAGAAGCTAAGAAATTTATTGTGCAACTGTAAAATAGCAAGCCTCCAGTACATCTTTATTAACTATTTAATTACCAATTTTGATCATTCCTTGCTACAAATGTGTTTTTATGTATAAAAAACACATTGTGCAATATGCTGTTATTGGAAGTTTTTTACTCCCGAATTTCGATATTGGTATCAACCTGGAAAATCTGATATCAGCCGGACTCCAGTAAACATGTTATCCCCCTATGAATGATGCAATCCCCATTTGGGCCAATTAGTAACAAATGTCACCCTGTTTAGCCCAGGAATTGTTGCCTCACCTTTAGGCCAATGAGTGTAATTTTGTAAATATAAGAACACAGCAGTGAGATGCACCATTGCTATAAATTTAATAAAAATGTGATCTTGGGTATCTTAGATATTGCATGGACGAATGAAGGGAAAAACAAACAAATGGATCCATAGCCCCAGTGAAATCAACAGAAATAGCAAATCAGGGGGGGCATCCAGCCAAACCAAGAAGTTATCCAGCGTGTCCCTTCAAAATGACAGCAGTGGAACTTCATCTACATGGCCTCCACGGTCACACACACACCAACTAGTACCGTACTTGGAAATTTGGCGGAGAACTCGGACATTATTCTTTCAGAGGTTCCTTTCTCAGGGGGGGAAAAAAGAGTGGAGTGTGGGAAACAAAGCGATTTCCAGTGCAGATTGGAGACACTGTCTGGTTCTGTCCTCGGTGCCGGCAGAGCTCCAGGGAAATCCACTCTCAGTGTACCGCTGCGCTGACATTAGCCTCAATCCCTTCTCCTTCCCTGGTGATAAGGGGGAAAAAGCCCCACTATGGCTGCACAGTGATTGCCTACAACATTTGTGGTGGTTTCCTCCCAGGGCTAGGAGCAAAAGTCTCCATGGTTACACCTTCCTATGTGTAGCTGTTATGTAATTGTCTATAACAAGTGCTTTTATTTACCAAGGGAAGCGTTGCTGTACCTGTTCCTACTTTCTCACAGAACTTAACAGAGCCTCACAATACAGCCAGAGGCCTCCACCATGGGCCTCTGAGTAATCAGTGTAAACAGTGCTGCCACTAAAGCTATTGCAGTGCTTTTAGCAGTACAGTGTGATTACATGTCCACGAATATGACGTGCTATTAGTAGGTGCGTACACTGCTGGTTTAATGTTTTTGGAAAGCAAACATTTTTTCCGTCCCCGGCCCTCTATGTGTATTTGCATGTACATCGGTGTGGTTTATAGCTTTGAGGACGCTTACTGGAAATAGTGCACGCTGCCTCAGCCTTGTTTATAACGGAAAGCCATTGTGTGTGACTGTTTATATCTTCCCCCCCAGTCGTTAAAATGGATTTCTTTGTGTCGAAAGTCTCCGAGCACGCCGGGCTTCTCTGTTCACAGAGGAAAGAGAGAGAGAGACTCGGAGTCGCTGAAATAATCCATCGCACTTGGAGCGGTCTCCAGTGCCGCTTTGATCCTGCTGTGATTATGCCACCGAGCGCCTCTCCCCCACCAGAGCGCATGCAGAACTGATAGAGGCGCGGAGCACGGCTGAAAAGGATCTGTAAGGACTAAGCCGGCAGACAGGCGCTCTAGTAGTGTCCCAAATGGGTTAAGGCGGTTCTCGGCTCACCCATGACCCATCCCGTCCCTCCCTTTCCCCTCCTTCCCCAGCCCCCTCTGAGCCACCGCTGGGCCTGACGAACCTGGTAGCAGCAGGCCGAGGGCTTTTGAAAAGCCAATTTTGCGAAAGAATATTGAATTCCTTTCCTCTTTTGCTTTGAGTGCAAGGGCAGGGAATCAATTTAGCTTTGGCCAACAGTTGCAGTTTGCAGCCGTAGGAGGTGTTGCAGCATCATCAGGGAGCCGCGATGCATGTTTTGGTTGTGTTTCTCAATTCGTCTCATCTCGCCTTGAGTAGAGCCCTGATTCGAGGCGAGCGGTGTGACTGCGGCAAGAGCTGAGGGGGGTCGCTTCAGGTCAGCACCTCAGATTGGGTTAGAGGATGACTGACTGGTGCAGTTTACAGTGCTCTTGGCTTTAAGCGGATTTCTGTCAACACCGTGCTGGCAGGTCTGCTGTTACGTTGGCAGGCAATCACTCCTTTGCTCTACAAAAGCATTTAAACCTTGTGTTGTTGAAACAGGCAAAATTACAGTGATGTTATTCATTTGGTTGCTGTTTACCTCAGGAGGTCATGACTATTGTCAGACTGACTCTCAGTGACCTGACAGGAAGGCTGTCTACTAATACAAAATGGAAGTTAATGGATTTGTTTCAACTCCTTATGTTAGAATACAGATAATTATGCAGATAACTGCTTTGAAGAACACTGTTGTCAAAATACATAGGCATTTTTTTTGCTAATGAATTTGTCATTTTATGGCAGAGCTTGAAATTACAAATAATTATAATTACATGTATAAGATGTGGCAGAGCATCTTATACATGTTTAGGACCAGCACCCCAACTCATTAATTGATTCAAGGCTTCTTGTACCAACAGCTCACTTTAAATTTGTTAAATAGATAAGAACGACTTGGCAAAGATGAATATATTCTTGTACTACAACTGTTTCTAGGTTTTGTAGTTTTAAACCAGCCTGCAGTCTAAAAGTGGAAAACCCCTTAGGGTAAATGTGGGTTAAATGCAAGAGTGTTTCTGCAGTGTGCTATGCAAATTGCAGAGGGTCAGTTCAAGTGATGACCGTTTAAACCCAACTGACCCAAAAAAATAAATAAATAAAAAAAATTTAATAAGCACATCATTTGGTGGTTGGGTCTCTATGGTTCTCATCATTGGTCCTATACTCACTAATGAATTATGTGCTTGTTCCATGGGTTTTGGTAGTTGAGTCCAAACTGTCCTCACTTCAATCAACCCTCAGCAATTCTGCATAGTGCACCTTTAACTGTGTGATGCATGGTTCTGTTTTCTGTTTATATGACACCATTTCGTCAGTATATGCACATCCACAGTACCATGCACACACTGCACTGACAGCATCACACACCACTAGTCAAGTGTTGTCTGCTCTCAACAGCTTTGTTTTTACTGAGTCCCAAACACTCAGGGGAGCTGATTGCTCCTCACGACTCCCCCAGCAGAATGAAACTCTCTTGGACATTTTTCATGCAGGCATGAAGTTGGCCGTGTTCCTTAATCATCACCCATATCAGCCCTGCCCTAAGACAGCAAATGTTTTCCTTGGCTCAGACTTATTACTTATGTTAAGCAGGTGAAGTTTCCAAGCAGAGCAGCGCAAAGATTACCCCACCCATATCATCGGTGCATTTAAAAAATGGCAACTTCTTTCTGAAAGCACAAATCTGAAGCACAGCCGAGTTGTATTACACCGCTACTTTTTAATGGCCTGTTTGTATTAAGAACTCTTTCAGATGTAATATTGATGGGGTCTCCTGGTAGCAGAGAAACGAGACAAGCTAATGTTTTATTCATCGGCCAACCTGTGCTGTCTGGAAGACGCGATGTTGACATTCAGTTTCGTGCAGCGCTGCACGCTGTGTGTAGAGTTTAAGAGCACTTGAGAAGCTGGGCAACCTCTCCCTTACCCTAGCATGTTCAGTATTGTTAAGGTTTGTAGTGTAACTAAATGCAATATATCAGATCTTTTACCAGTTAGCTTTCATTTCACTGCTTGAACTTTGATTTCCTTTTAAATTTCCCCTTAAGTAACTTTAAAGTGAGAAAAGAACATGTTGTATGAAAATGTCACATCCATATTCTGTATCTGCTGTGTCTGCAACACTTCACTGAAGCTGTATCACACTTGTATTCAAAGCCAAGATGCCATTGTTGTATGGCTGCACCATTACAGCAAGTAGAAACTATCTACATGCCTTGTGCATCATTTTATACACATTTCCCTGTAATTCAGCAGGACGTATTTGGTATTTTTGGAAACCTTGGACTCCACTAGAACTTAAAATAAAGTTCTGTGGGTTTGAATAAAGCTAGCATACATTTGCAATGACAAACCCAACCAATGAGATTGACAGGACTGAAATGTAGCCTTATTATTCCACTTATTTTTCCACTTCAATACAATTTGCTCCTTTGCCAGCCAGTCTTGGTTTGGTTGGCTCTCTTGCAGGGTCAGACAAAGTTTGGGCCATACAAGGAGATTTCCAAGCAGTTTAGAATCAGGCATGTGCCACACTGTTGAAAAAATGAGATCTGCTGATATGCATGACTGTCTCAATCTTACCTATAGAGATGCATCGTAGATATGGTTTGAAGAAGTGGCTGTGTAGCAGAAGTCAGTAAAAGTGTGGATGAAAGGGTACTTCCCCTGCCAGGTAGCGTAGCTTGGACTTAATCAGACCGTTTGCATGGTGATGTGATGATGCTGGCTGCTTATCAAGAGAACAAAACCCTCTTCATCCACAGAGCTGCACAGTCTGTCTCCTGTCTCTCCTGTCTTTTTTACTTCCTTAGCTGTAATGAAAATGTGTGATTGCTACACATGTGTGGAGGTTGATGATGAGAAGTGTCAAGGCCAGTAACAAGCACCCACTTCCGGGTTTAATTTGCATGTGCTGATGATGAGTGCGAGGAACTGGGCCCTCATCGCCAAGAAGAGCCCTCTACCGCAATAACCAGCCAGCCACTATAGGCTTGTCTCTGCCATCTGCACGTGGTTACAAGGCCACTGAAATCAAATGACTGTTTGTTGTTAAAGTAATACTCCAACATTTTGGACAAAATGTGTTTTTTCTGACTTACCCAGACTGAGACAAGATGTTCGATACCATTTTCACCTCTGTTTGTCCACTGGTTCAGTTCTTATGGTTAGGCGTAGCATTTTGTGTTAGCTTAGCATAAAGCCTTGAAGCCTATAGGAGTCATTAGCCTAGCTCTGTCAAAGTGAAAAAATAAACCTTACAACAACTCTGAGGCTGTTGTATTTACACAATGTATTATGTATTTGAAATACATGTTAAGCTAACATGAAATGCTACCCATAGGAACTGAACCAGTGGACGTACAGAGGTGAAAATGATATCAAACATTTTGTCTCAATCTGGCTAAGTCAGAACATGCAAGCAGCCATCCTCCGAGGCTCATTTTTCAGAAGTTTCCGATAAAAATTGTAGGGAACTAGAAAGCTTGTAATGGCTGCAGTCAGCTTCTTTGTCAGGCCAGCAATCCGATTTCCACACTTTCCTGCTTTCCTACTGGTGTGATTTTTTTTTTCAGCGAACAATGTTATGCTTGGCGAGTGCAAAATGGACATAAAGTTGTTCAGAGCTTGTGTGCACAACCGTTTAGATGGTCCTGTTGACTTTAAATGAGTCTCTCCCGATAACAGCCCACCAACTCTATCTGAGAGTGTGCAGCGGTTTTGAATGGGCCATTAGGGAGAGAGATTTGGTCGGCTGGATTAGAGGCTCCGCGCTCTTAAGGTCAATGTAATGTTTGTTGACTCAGAGAGGTTGGATAGTTGGAAACAGATGAAAAACAAGGGTGCGGCGTGATCTCTGTGTCTCTCTGAGCGGCAGTGCCATTACTGGAGTGGAAATACCGGGCTGATTTGTTTTTGTTGTTATCAGTGGCTCGAGGCGGCCACAGGGACGGCGTTTGGAGTTTCTCTCATTTATGGACATGTAATAACACTGCTACGCTCGGTTTCATGCAGTGCGCTCAGGGATTTTTGGACTGCTCGTGTTCTGTGTGGGTTGTGCTTTGGTTCAGTTCTACTCCACACCTGTGAACAAGCTCTGCTGGTAGCACAGCATTCTGTTATGCTTGTAAGCACAGGGCTGGTGGGCTCAAGGCTGGAAGCTCGTCTCTCCTCCAGCAGAAGCCGTAGTCCCTGCTGGCATGAATGACACTGGGAATACTGGTGCTTGTTGACCTGTTGATCCACATCATCCAGCTGGAGTCAGCATCGCATGTGTTGAATCTATTCAGAGGAGTGTGTGTGTGTGTTACAGATGAAGTGGTGGGTCAAACCCCCTTCACTGGTGGAAATATAATTTGCTTGATTTAAGAGCGCACTTCTGAATTGGCATCAGTGGTCATTTTGGCACTAGGCTGTGGTTGTGAGACTGTGCGGTAAACACTATAGTCTCTGTTACTGTGAACACATGCAGAAATACAGTAGTGATATTTTTCCATTAACCTGTGGTGTCTCTTGTGTCTCACTATCTCACACTCTCACACCAAAGCATGAATAATATGATTAGACTAATACATCAGTTTACTGAAAAACAGATACTGGTCAGTCATTGTCATTCACCTTTTATATGATGGATGTGATGCAGTTAGTTGTACTTCTTATAAACTGGTTACCAGTGGGAGGCCCTCAGCCTTATTATGACAGTTTTAATCATATTCCAATCAAATATGATTTTGTCTTTGTTCCTTTTATTCTTGTTATTACAGTTCTGCCGGCAATTGACTCTATAGTTAAATTTTGAAATGTCATGGAGTCAAACAGTATTTGTGGTCATTCCATTTGTCCAAAATGTACAAAATTCTTTACACACACTCTTTAAGGGAATACTCTATCGTTTTGGGCAAAATACCATTTTTCTGACTTACCCAGACTGAGACAAGATGTTCGATACCATTTTCACCTCTGTACATCCACTGGTTCGGTTCCTATGGGTAGCATTTCATGTTAGCTTAACATAAAGACTTGAAGGCTACAGGAGTCATTAGCCTAACTCCGTCAAAAGTGAAAAAATAAACATTACAGCAACTCCAAAAACAACTCTCGTTTTAAAAAAGAAAAAAATCCAAGACATGTATTTCAAATACACATGATATGTTGTGTAAAAAAGACAGCTTCTCACTTTGACAGAGCTAGACTAATAACTCCTGTAGACTTCAAGTCTTTATGCTAAGCTAACATGAAATGCTACCCATAGGAATCGAACCAGTGGATGTACAGAGGTGAAAATGGTATCGAACATCTTGTCTCGGTCTGGGTAGGTCAGAAAAAGGATATTTTGCCCAAAGCGTTGGAGTATTTTGCTCATAGATCCAGTCCATGATGGATTTTTCCGCATTCTTCCTACACAGTTTTACTTTTGACATGTATTATTAGAATTAAAAGGAATTCAACCAAATCTAAATCTGCAGTATCATAGAATGATATGCCGCCTGATGCACTTCTTTTTTCAAAGTGCCTTACAGTATTATGACATAGGATGTTTTTAGTATAGGTGGTCCTGGTAAGGAATCAACCCACCAGCTCTACCTAACATACCACCTGTCCCTGCTTGTGCCCATCAGACATAGCTGTGGTGGAGATGACAGATGCTTTCCGCCAGCCCTCCCTATTCTACCACCTGGGAGTGAGAGAGAGCTTCAGCATGGCCAACAACATCATCCTGTACTGTGACACCAACTCTGACTCCCTCCAGTCCCTTCAGGTAAGCTGTCATCACGCTCCCCACCAAATGGAAACCAAGCCGACCCTGTCCCCATCACTTTAGCAGACACGTGAACCTACAGAATGCTTGGGTCGCGGTCCACAAGGATAAAGGCTATATTTAGGAGGAGGCTGTGGGGAACATTAGATTGACAGCGCTGTAATTTGGTGGCAGCGTCACGTAAATGCATTAGTGATTTGATTGTAGGAGATGCATTTTCTAATCCATGAGATCCTCACATTTTTACTGTCATTGGGGTCTTGAAATCCTGAAATCCTTGTATTCTCTGAAGTTTGGGTGTTGTTGATGAATTAGCTTAACAAGCTAATGACAGCGTTTCTGCTTCTGTGTTCCAAAGCACATGAATGAAACTGGAATCTCTACATCTAAAACTCTGCAAACCGTGAAGCGCGAGCTTCTGAACCATCCCATGAATCAGATGAAGACGTCAGTGCAGCAGAAGTTTTGAAAAAGGCAAAGCTCTCACAATTAGAAGAACAATGCATAAAGATAGCACTGACACACTGATAAAACATAGCTTTTAGAGATTACTTGTTCATCAGTAAAACTTTTTTGTTGTAGATAATCATAAGTTGGAGCTCTACCACCTTGGCAGAGCAGGTAGTATTTTTTTTGTTTTTTCAGCGATGTGCTTTTATGAATCATGCAAATGTTCAGAAGCAGGCGGTGGTGCCAGAACAGCACCAGCAGTAAAGATGAAGCGGTAATCTCCATTTATGAATACTGACACATTCTTACTGTCATTAACCCTGCCCTTGAGTTTTATGAATAACCCCTCAGGTGTTTAGAACAGCAAATGTTAAAGCTTTCATGAACGGATTAGAGGTTGCATCTCCACTGTGTTACATGAATTGGTGATAGAGGGTAGCAAAATGGACAGTTGTGTGTATTTATATGAAAATGTCACGAACTATTACTTTAGTTAATGGGCTGGACACCAGAATGGCTCACAGATAGGTTTTGGCTGTGTCAGCACATGACTTGAATGTGTGCCTTGTAGCACCGGTACCCAAGGGCAAGGCTAAATTAACACAACTTGTGGCCCCAAGCAGAACAAGTTTAACAATCCCTGCTGCAGGCTACTTGTAGTTGACTAACACTGAACCCTTTCTCTTGAGTGCTTTGTGTGGTGAGAGGAGTCTTGTGGCGACAGTGGAATCCTCTGTATAGTCAACATACTGTGCAGCCCGGCCATGTGTATGTGTGTGTGTGTGGGGGGTGTCAGGGTGGAGCCTCTAGTACAGATTATAGCAGGCAAGCAAGGTAAACACTCTGACAGGAGTGATTCACATTATCAGCTCTATTTTTCCTGTTTTTTTTTTCGAGCTGCCAGACTGCCAGACTAGCTTTAAAGATTCTTTCCTGCTGTAATGTGGCACCCAGGAGGATTTTTCCCTCTCTGTGGTCAGTCCTAGCAGCTGGCCGGCTGGCGCGCTGCTCCCCACCCTGCTTTAAAAAGACCACTTTTCTCTGGTGGTTTCTCCTCTATCAGGCTGCTGAAACTGTTTGAAAGGATGGTGTTTTAGCTTTATGACTGTTTTTTTTTAATGTCTTTTTAAAAATAAACAAAGATTTAAAGCGTGTATTGAGGATTTAGTGTTGCCTTGACAGTTGTGCCTCTTTTCACAATTGCCCTTTTTCTAAATAATAAGAGTAGCCTTTCTGCCAAGTACAACCCAGTCAGCTGTCTTCATACCTGATGATCCATTAAGGATCTTCATCAGGAATCCTTATGAAGATCTAAAACTAAGAGATAAGACGGTGGAAAAGCTTAATTTAAAAAATGCCTCCACAATTTAATGTTAATTTTATTAATATTTCAATGCCATAACGATCTTCCTGAGGAATCCTGATGAAAAGGATCTTCATCAGGGTGCGTAATCTATTATTTTGTTTTTAGTGCCAGTCCTCTCATATTTATTTTACACATATTTAAAAAAGTGACACACATTTTGAATCATTTTTACAAATTTGACACAATTTTAAACAAATAGGTAGAATTTTAAGAGGTTAAAGGAAAATTCCACCCTGAAACATATGATCACTGTTTAAAAACAGTGATTGATGACTTACATTGAGTTTCTGGTGTTGTGCTGCTGTTTTCGGATGTAATTCTGTTTTTCCACTGGTAAACTGGCCAAACACGGTCCACATAGAGAGCAGCTGCAGCTACAATGGAGATTTATGGAAGAAAGAAGTGTGCTGTCCCTCTTCCATACTGTTTTTTTTTTAAACATTGCTGCATATCATGCTGAGAATATTGCCAATCTCCAATCAAAGGTTTGAGATAGTGTTAATGTGCTTTAGGGTGGAATTTTCCTTTAATGTTACTAACATGTGGCAGTCTCAGGTGTTATATATTGAATGGTGCTGGAGGTAATATGTTTTGTATTGTGTTTTATTGTTTTATTCAGCACCACAGTGTCAAAAAACAAAATTTCCCCTAGGAGATAATAAAGTTGTTCTTGAATCTTCCCTAAAAACATTTTCTGCTTTTCTTTCTTCCAGGAGGTAATTTGCCAGAAGAACACTGTAAGTACACAAAGCAATCTTCTTTTCCTTGCCTCTGTCCTCACACATTAATCACCCTTCCCTTTTCCTTTTCACACATATTATCTGGTGCAAAGAATATGCTTTTATACGACCTGACGAGAGCACAGTGTCTAACACCTTATGTTTGCTCTCCTCAGTTTATAAAGGGTTTCTCATCTGATGAACCCTGTAGTTTGGGAGGTGTGCTAAATATTGAAATTTTTTTCATCCCAAGTAAAATTAAAACATTTTTCCATATAAATGTATAGATTTTTTTTTTCCCTCAGATGACAGCGGTTTCATGAATTAGAGTGGCTGCATTGGTGAATTCTGCAGAACTGACTCAAAGGTGCACTGTGCAAAATTGCTGAGAGTCAATTTGAAGTGAGGACTCTTTAGACTCAACTGACAAAGAATGGAATGACCCTGTAATTTGATGGTTGAGTCTACATAGTTCCCATTGTCATACCCGTTCACTCATAAATTACATGCTTAAAGGAATACTCCAATGTTTGGGGCAAAATAGCCTTTTTCCGACTTACCCAGACTGAGACAAGATGTTTGATACCCTTTTCACCACTGTACGTCCACTGGTTCGGTTCCTATGGGTAGCATTTCATATTAGTTTAGCATAAAGACTTGAAGTCTACAGGAGTCATTAGCCTAGCTCTATCAAAGTGAAAAAATAAACCTTACAGCAACTCCGAAGCTGTCTTATTTACACAATGTATCATGTGTATTTGATGTCTTGGATTTTTTTTTTAACCTTTTAGTCCTTTTAGGAGAAGTTAGATGGTAGGAACTATAACTGATGAACACATGTGTTTAGCAGTTATAGTTCCTACCATCTGACCTAGCCACCATCTAACCACCAGCTTCGGAGTTGCTGTAAGGTTTTCATCTAGGCTAATGACTCCTGTAGATTTCAAGTCTTTATGCTAAGCTAACATGAAATGCTACCCATAGGAACTGAACCAGCGGACATACAGAGGTGAAAATGGTATTAAACAGTTTTTCTCAGTCTGGGTAAGTCTGAAAAAGGGTATTCTGCCCAAAACGCTGGAGTATTCCTTTAAGTTTGTAGTTTATCTATGACAGTGAGAGCCATGTAGACCATCAAATTACAGTGCTTATTCCATTTTTTGTCAGTTGAGTCTAAAGAGTCCCCACTTCAAAAAGGGTATTTTGCCCAAAACATTAGAGTATTTCTTTAACATATATGGTTACACGGCGTGCTATAGCAACCGAATGCAAAACAACAAACTAAACAATGGCAGGGCCAGAGGCGAAGCTGCCATTCATTGTCCTCTCTGCGTGGTGGAACACAGCAAGTCAATTTAACACCTGAAGATAATTTACAATAACTGAGCCAGTGCCAGATGTATGCATGTATGAGCACTCACACATATACACACTTTATCTCTCATTATCACCTGTTTCCAGAGGAGCTTGAAAAATGCACTGTGAATAAAAAATTGAATGGCAAAAGTATAACATTCAGCTTTATGCCAATGGAATCCTTGCTTCCTGTGACTGTCACTCAACTGATTTCCTGGTTCCTTCACAAAATGTGCAGCTGACTTAATTTCCCCTCTATAACCCATCAGGCATTCATATGCACTTTAGCGAAAATGGGACAAATACTGCATCTTTTTTTTTTTTAGCAAAAAACATGACACAAGGTGCAATGTTGTGCTCTGTTTTTTGACACTGCCAGCACTTTTATAGTGACAAGGACAAGACAAAGGCAGCAGTTGGCTAGTCGATACACACCCACCTATCAGCCTCACTACCACAGATTTATATAATATGGTGTGGTCTAATTATACCCAGTTCCTAACCTACGAAGTGTGCTTTATGCTGAAGCTGAAGCTAGATTCTTGTTATCCAGATAGTGTTGAGGAAGGCAGATGAGAGCAGGGTTGCCAGACCTTTGGCTTATCTCCCCTAAGTGGCTTTTCAGAGTGGAATGAGGTGGCCATGCGCCGCGTGAAAAGCGCTGATCTCTGAGGGAAGCCAGCAGCGTGTGAGGAGAGCTGATTATCGCTCGCAGTGCGAGTCTGCACACAGTAATCGTCCTCATCTGCACTCGTTTGCTCTCTCTTGATTGCTCGTTTGAGGATATTTAACTCCCTTCTGCATTGGTGCAAATGCACTTAGCTGCCCTCTGCATTGGTGCAATTACGCTAAACTCTCCTGTGTGTTGATGGAAAGTAGCACGGCCCACAGGTTGATCTGGCCAGACCATAGTCAGTGCTATTTCCTCAATGGATTAATGACTGTTGGAGCAGTCATAAAATTAAGTGCTAATCATTAACATCACTTTGTGGTCAGATAAGCTGCTAGTCTGCTCTCCCTGTGAAGGTGAATGAGTCAGCTCCCCTATAGTTTTCTGTAACCGTTAATGGACAGATGGACTGACAGCAAGGCAGACACACTGGGTGACTCACTGACTGAGTAACCTAGTCATTCTTTCAGTCAAACTCGCCCATTCCCTCCTAGCCAGGGCATTTGTTACGTGTAAGGGCCAACAGGGTTTTCTTAGAGTTTCAAATGCCATGCAGCCTCACTGAAATATGCATTGGCCTGCGACGATGACGCTGTCATGTGATCCCCATGACGGCATGAATCAAACAGAGCCGAGCTAAATATAGCCGTCGGGGTTTTGCAACCTGTGCTTGGCTGCACCTTACCTACACACAGGTCACAGGTTTGTACTTGAAAGGCACGCACCAGTGTGGCCACCGGTGATGTCATGAGACTCTGTGGCAGAGGAGGAAGTTGTTTTCCATGGAGGGTTCTCATTGCTTCATGGCTGCACCCTCTGTTCACTTCCTTTTTTCTGTTGCCAGTCAGATCAGCAGCAGCAGCAGCGGCGGCAGCGGTGTTCTCACAAAAGAGGCAGCTGAAATGCTGAAACCATAATAGAATATTAAAACAGGCAGGATGCAGCTGGGTAGCAGCCTAACCGCCTTCAGACTCTCTTGTGCTGTGTTTGAGATATCGCTCAGCGCACATCTGACATTCTGGGAATAGCTCTCCTTGAACAGATCATGACTATCAATCGTGGGTTTCCTGCTTCTCTCTCTGTACCGACTACAAGCACCACACGCACGTGTTTCCTCCTTATGTATTCTGAAGTGGCAGGCCACCACAATAAGAGCATAACCACCAGTGCTCAGTGTGTGACAAAAGTTAACACAAATGCATCATGCCGTTACAGCAAATAAATGTCTAGAAATAGTGCCAAGTAAGTATGCAAACAAAAGGGGTTTTAGTAATGCAGCTGGAACTGAAACTGAAATAGTGATGAGAATTGAAGCCAAAATTGCCCCTGCTTTAACACCACCGCTGCAAGAAATAATGGAACTACACCAGGGGAGCCGTGTGACCCGTCCACATGCAGCGAAACTGTAAGCAGCAGCTCCTGATCTGGCTGCCACCGCTGCTGCAGACCTGCGGCACATAAACACTATTGTCTTTGTAGACACATCAGAGCCTCGGCCTCATGTCATTACCTGTTACTGACTCAGACAGGGGAAACAACAACGACTTCCTCCAACTGCTTCCTCTATACAATGCTCTGTTTTGCTGCAGTTTCCTTTAAATCATATATAAAGGATGGGCAGAGACATGACGGAACGCAGGACAGATGTTTATTCAAGGCATATATCTATAGAGTTTTGTGTGTATGCATGCATATTTGCTTATAACACATTATAAGCACACATTAATAACTCATAATGCCCTGTATCATCAAAAAACCCCAGTCATGATAGGTTATTGAATAACTGCATGAAGAGATACAGAATGTGATACACAATTATGATGTGTTATAATAGGTATATGTGTTAAGAAAGGGATAAAACAGAACGACAAAGAAATTGCCAATGTTGACTGCTGTCATCTGCACGTTTTACTCATTTAAATATTGACTTCAATCAGTGTTTCTGCATAATGTGGAGGATACAGAGTGAAAGGGCATTTTCCTAACTGCCACAGAGCAAAACAAAGGTTTAAATTATTGTGATAATGTGTACCTTCAAAACATTCATGCTTGTAGAGATGAGGATTCAGAAAACTGATATTCTTTTAAAAACTACAGTTTCGGCACCACAGTCTTTTGAATTTTGTCTATTAATTTTCATTTTGTCATTTTGTTTATAATTACAAATATATTCAGAGCCCAACAAGCGATTTCCAGTGAAATCTAAAACTCCCTTTCAAACAAAAATGGCACCGATGCCCCATTCAGCATACCTGAACATCCCCACCAGCTTTTTTCCAAATGTCTCTAACTTCTAGCCTCTCGTTGCACCGGCAGACATGCGCGGCCAACTACACCTTCATCCCATACATGGTGACGCCGCACAACAAGGTGTACTGCTGCGAGAGCAGCCTGATGAAGGGGCTGACGGAGCTGATGCAGCCCAGCTTGGAGATGCTGCTGGGACCCATCTGCATGCCGCTGCTGGACCGCTTCATCCAGCTGCTCAAGGTGCCGCAGGCCAACTCCCAGTGAGTACAAGGGAGGGCTGGGGAGAAGTGGGCTGGACACGCAATTAAAAATGAGTAATGATGATAACGCATGTATTTCATTTTCACATTCACATTTGCTTCCTGTCCTGGGGCGGTGTTGCCCATCTGTGATGCTGAAAATGTTGCCTTTAATGTTGCGCTGCCTTGGAGAAAGAAAGGTAAAGGTTCATCAGAGATGCCAAGCAGCAAGAGACAAGTTATTTTGAATGATACATTGGTGTTATAAAGAGCAAAATTGACATATCTTGGTTACTAAGAGCAAAAGCCTAATGAAAAAATAATGTTGGTCATAGTTCATATAGGAAAAAATTACCTAACTGCAGAATTATTGCGCAATTTCTCAGTGTTATTCTTTATCTGACACCTGTCTTACTGCAGAAAAAATGGTGTGATCTCACCTCCCGGCTGTGTGGGTGTGTGAACACAGTGTTAGTGCACATGAGGATGCGATATTTACTCTGCAGGGTCATTGCCAGCCTAGACTCTAATTGGCTGCAACTCTAAAGCACAATGCTTTACAAATGATTTTTTTGTTTGTTTGTTTGTTTTTGTATACATGCAAGCTGATGTGAACAGCTAGAGTGGTAGAAGAAGTTTGACATAGATTAGGGACAGGCCATGCAAATTTGATTTCCTGTCACTTCCTGTAGAGCACAATTCAGCAGTAAAGTGTTAATATACCAGCAACACTGTCTTTTGTGCATTGTATAACACCCGCAACTTTGTTTTGCGTGGTAAATTACATTTTTTTAAAAACACTTTGCATCGCCTTTGTTGCAGGAGTAATATTTCAGGCTTTGCTGCCAATAGGCAGTACAGAATCTCATTCTCAGCTCCAGGAATAGTGAGTCAGATTTTAAAGGTGGAGAGAATGTGCACTATGATGAAGGCTTTGTCTCCTGGAAACAAGAACTTAAAACCGCTGAACACAGTCATACGTTTTCAGTTTAGCCATCGCTGGCATCTGACTAGATTGCATACTGTACATTGTGTGAAGGGGCATGATGGGCTATTAATAATAGAGAAGTTGGCTTTTAAATGTATTCCGCTTAACCGGTACTAGGGACCTCTGGGATGAAATGACAGATTTCAATCCAAAAACATTGGCAGTGGCCCTCAAAAACCCAAGTGTGCTCGCACCATTCTGCCACAATGCCAATTCCAAAAGGAAGCTAAAATAAAAACTCAAACAAAAAGGGAAATTGTAAAGCCTTTAGATGAATTTCCTACCTTAATGATAGTACCTCTAAGCAGAATGTGTCTTTTTGTGTGTTTGTGTGTTTGCCCTTCTCTCACAGCCAGTACTTCCGTGAGACGATTTTGAATGAGATCCGCAAAGCTCGAGAGCTGTACACCGGCATGGAGCTGGCTGCCGAGCTGGGCCGCATCCAACAGCGGCTGGACAGTGTGGAGTGCCTTTCATCCGACATAGTCATTAACCTGCTACTGACGTACAGGGACATCCAGGTACAGGTGGGGGTGCAGGCTGGAGGGCTGGGATCAGGATTTAGTTTATTGGGTAATTCCAGTTCTGGGGGCTATTTGAAAACGTGTCAAAAACAAAAAAAGGAATTTGCTATTTGAATCATTTCTAAACATCACTATATCACTGTCAGAATTATTAGTGTTAGTTTGGTGCCACGAAGAAATGAGACCATGGTCGATCACTTTGCCCATAAACCCTGGTACTTTCGGTCACAAAGACAATCTTTGCCTCTTTAGTCAACCGATTACTTTGTTGCTTTATTGGAGAGGATAAACATGTTGGAAGTGATTTTTGTCTGCTGGTCTTTCACTCCTTCCACTATCCGCCATTGTGAGAAACTCTGAATACTTAAGTTCTGTTTGCTCTAGAAGAATAGCACCCTCTCCCTGTTTTGTGCCATAAAGTAATCCAGAAGACCCCTGATGTGGTGGCACACAATGTCAAATGTTGTCAGTGTCAAACATTGTCAAAAGTTGAGAGGCTGGTAGAGGCTGTCTCATTTGCATACAGTAATTATACTAATGTCAATCGAATGCGGTTAAAGCATGTCCCAAAAAGTCAAAGAGTCACACTGTGGTCTTTGGTTTTGAACCATAAACAACATTGCCCCTCTTGGCACTAATTATCAAAGGCTTCCTCCTTGTTTATTCCATGCAGCAGCCTGGTGGTCTTTTAGAGGGGTCGTCTTGTAGCGGTAAATTCCAGGTCTGCCTAGTCCCAGTTTTAGTTCAAGTGCAGGTTATGGCACTAAGACCTCTTTGTATTTGGACACTTGATTCTGATTAAGGAACTACGTCTAAGCACTGGACCTTTGCTTGTCTGTGCTTGTTGAGGCAAATTGAGTAGATTGTAATGTTTTGTTAATTTCCTGTTTAACCTAGCTCTGGTGCCAGTGTTCTTACTGTGGTGATACACCACAACCGAGTGAATGTAGAGAAAACACTGCGCCACATGAAGCGTACACTCTAGAAGTCTCTTCGAGCAAGGCACCAAATCCCTATCACATCCAGGGGCAAACACCATGGCTCTGCAGTAGAACCTCTGTTTGGAGAAGAACTAACAAAAAAGTTTCTCTCAACAGAGCATTGCAAAAAAGTTTCTGGGGTAAAATGTGAAGGAAAATTAGAAATTCAACTACCCCGCCACTGCCCTTGTTAAGTTCAAACAAATTGTCAACTGAGTGCAGATGATCTAGGTGCCTGGACTGATGTCCCTGACCTTGACAGAGGAAGCTACTGTACGAAGCTACTGTACTTTGTTAGACAGAGTTCACTGCCTCAGCATCCCTCTTTCAGGGTTCTCCCTTTGCAAGTGGCATTTTCTCAAAGAGGGGCCATCCCAGACCGCCTGTGGAGAGCTCCAGGCTAGGCTTTTGGTGTGCTCGTCTTAAATCTGCTGCTACAAGGGGGGTTTCCGCTCTCTAGTCTCTGCATTGCAATGGTACTCACTGCACAGATCCTCCCACTCACCATAGGCAGCACTCAGCTTCATGAATCATTGATGAGAACAACAAGCATTGAGGACGTGCTGAATAATTCAACATGCTTTGGATATAGTGACTATGTAAGTTGGACCAAAAAAAAAAGAGATGTGATGAAGGGGACTTTCAATTATTGAAGTGCTTTTGGTGTTAAGCACACTGTTGAGTCTCAGGCAGAATGGATGGATGAAAGGACTTCAGTCCTTCTGGCTTCAAAGCAGCCCAGTACCTTGACGGGTTGAAGTGAATCAGAATCAGAGACAAATGTACATTCTTTTGATGACATTTGTGCAAAGATGCATCAACAATACACAGAGTTTCACAGTACACAGCAACAAACAGGGTACAAGGACTAGCAGGACCTCATTAGCATATTTCTCACATGTCGTCTAGGATTATGAGTCCATTGTGAAGCTGGTGGAGACTCTGGAGAAGCTTCCGACCTTTGACCCTGTGGCCCATCCTCATGTCAAGTTCCATTACGCCTTTGCACTGAATCGGTAAGATGGCTAGTATGACAGCATTCACAAATGAGAGACATGTACACACAGCTAAGTTCAGCTCCACAGACCATATAAGAGCACTCGTGCATTCACATTCACTCACTCTCCCTCTTTCTCTCTCTCACACACTCACATACACCCACACATATTGTTACTGTCAGGTGAAAACCCTGAAACTCCAAAATGTCCAATTTTCAGGAACTAAGACAAGTAGCCATACGCATTTTTTGACTTTATCCAATGTGGTTTTGAAAGGGTTTTATGAGCGCTAAGGGTCGTACAATTTTCTCTACCTTTAGAGGAGCAGGTAATCCTTGAATTGAAGTCAGAAATCAGCGATAAGAGGCTTTCATGGGACCATGGCGATATAATAGCAGTATGTGTAGTCACTCTGTTCAGGAAACAGACAGATGCACAGCACAGGAGGTTTTTACTGCCTGCCTCTCACCAGCTGCCTCTCTTGTAAACTTCCTGCGGTTCTTGTGGTGCGACTGCTTCCAAAGGCAATAAAGCGTGCTGTTCTTTAATTTGGCAGCAATTGGAAAATATTTCTGCAGGGTGCCAGGCTGCTCCTATGTTCTGCAATTCCCTGTTCCCTGTCTAGCCCATTACCACAATGCGATATTGCATTTGCAAGCTCAAGGCAACCCATTAAGAAAAAAAATTTTGAGGCCCATTCATATCATCAGCATTATTGAAAGAGGACACTCCCTCTCTTTTGTGTCCGGCACAGTTGACCTGCTCAACTATAACCACATGATCTATACACAAATAGATGCTACTGGTTTTATGGTTTTGCTATTATTTTTTTATCCTGGGTTTCAATGGAGAGGTTTAGTGTCAGGTTTAATGTCCCATGATGCTATTGTAGGAGATGTTTGATGATAGGAACTATTCTAATCATCTATAGTTCCTACCATTTAACTTCTTCTAAAACAACTCTCGTTTTTTTTTTTTTATTGTTGTTGTTTGTTTGTTTTGTTTTGTTTTTTTTAAATCCAAGACATGTATTTCAAATACAGGATACATTGTGTAAATAAGACAAATTCAGGGTTGCTGTAAGGTTTATTTTTTCACTTTGACGAAGCCAGGCTAATGATTCCTGTGAACTTCAAGTCTTTATGCTAAGCTAACACAAAATGCTAACTATGGGAACCAAACCAGTGGAAGTACAGAAGTGAAAATGGTATTGAACATCTTGTCTAGGTCTGGGTAAGTCAGAAAAAGGGTATCTTGCCCAAAATGTTGGAGTATTCCTTTAAAGGATACTGAAGCTAGAATTCAAAACTACTTGTGTCTGCCATCAGACCCAAGTTGTCATAAGTTGAACAATGAAGTTGTTCTGTTCTGTTCTGTTCTGTTCTGTTCTGTTCTGTTCTGTGTTTGGAACTGAATGAATTCTCCACTTGTAGGAGAGTTGTATAAACGGTTGCCTTGAGCCTCTTTTCTTTGGATAGTGACTCAGAGGTGCACAGCCCACAGTCCTGAGATTATCAGTATGCAGCAATAACAAACCCTGACTGATCCCAAATGGGTGCCCCGCTTCCAAATGAATCTGTAAGGCTGAAGTGTGTGGACTAATTGGCTTAAGCCTCTGTCTGCGACACGGCAACAGCGGGGATGTGAGTGGTGAAAGCTGCTCAGAGCCTGTTGCACAAGGCTCCTGGTAGCCTGAGAGGAGAGAGTTGAGTCATAGCTCTCCTCCATCCAAATACCCATCAGCACTCTGGAGAAAAGAAAGAAAGGGAGAGGGAGAGAGATGTATAAAGAGAGAACAGGTCTTGTCTCCCTCAGCGCCGTTCCCTCTGGACGGTCGCCATGGTAATAGCTGTCAGCTCATATGTTTTATTTAACCTCTGCGCTCTGGAGAGGATTCGTGTTATGTTTACCAGATATTTTTTTTCATGGCTATTACACATTGCGGCAGTGTGAGACTTCTTTGTTAAGTTTCCAGGAAAACGCCGTACAATCCTTTTTGAATCCAACTGCTGAGTATCAAACTGTAATATAACTGCTGATGCTGCTTAAGGACCTTAGCAGTGACAAAAAAAATTGGTGAAATTTAAAGGTGCACTGAGCAAAATTGCTAGGGTCAATTGAAGTGAGCACATTGTCTAGCAATGGATCTATAAAGGCTGTTTAAAAGACGCGTCAACAGGCGTACGAAAAAAGCTGTACGACAGCACGACTGTGGCACAAGCTGCCATCTCCATGGTAACCAGCTGGATGCTTGTTCGTTAAGGAAAGATGGCTGCTGGCTACTAGGACATGTTTGATTTGGCAGAGGATGAGGAAATTTTAAAATTGCTTTTTTAGCGGAGGAGGATGCAGAGGAGAAAAAAATACAGCCACAAAAAAAGAGTTAATTGTTTTCTTTGAAGTCCCTCTGTGAGCGTTGTGAACTCTCGGTCCATCCAACCAATGAAAATATAAGATAATCAATGACGCTGTCTAAATATTTAGATATAGCCTAAATATTTTCCTGTCTTTGTGACATCATTTTGGTCGCCAGACACTGTCGACAAAAAAACATTAAACGGCCTTAAGCCTTCCAAAGTCATCGATTTTTAAATCACTCATCACTTGTTTTTTTCCTCTTTACAGTTAATTTTATCACAAGAACAGTGAGCTAGGTACTCAGTTTAGTCCTTTGCATGGTGTATTTGGTTTGGGTTTATCCACACTGGCAGGTATCTTTGCTGTAACTATAGTTATGTAGTTTAGTTTAGCTTAGTTTAGATTATTTGCACCATAAAGGAGTATGGAAAAAAATAAAATAAAATAAATAACAGACAGAAAAACAATATATATTTTATTACAATAATAATATTATTTCCTTACAGGTAGGTATGATGGCCTTCTCATGCTATTTTTTTCACTATTTGAATTTTGACTTGAAATTGACCTGAAGTACCTGAATCATGTACCTCTGGTTTGAGCCTAGAAGAAGGTGGCAGGGCTTTTAGTGAACTCAGTAACTCAGTGAACTCAGTAATTTAAACTGTAGACTCCTAATGGCTTCTTCTCTGCCAAGAATTACTGTAGCTATGCGGTGTTCCACACACACACACACACACACACACACACAAAGAGTATCTGTCCTGCTGCTTATTAACGCGCTCTCATGTCCACGCCACTCTGTGAAACGTGCTATGGGTGAGTCACAGCAGCACATATTGTACACAAACACACACACACACACTCACACTCACACACGCACACATACGCGCGCACCTACACATAAACACCCCGCTGCTCTCGCTAATTTTCTCACTTTGTGGATTATTTTATTATTTACATACACTTACATAAACACGAGGCAACATTTCCTATTGCACTGAGTTTAACTGCCTGACTTATTTAAAAATAAAGCTGTGAAATTGGTGTGACAGCATGCAAACAGGTTTCATGAAATCACATGATACAGCAGAAAGCAGCAGTGTGACAAAGCAGCCATGAGTGGTTTTGATTGACACCTTTCTATAGTTCTGTCATTATGATTGGCGGTTTGGTTGACATCTGTCTTGACAGTGTATACCGTTTAGTACTCTGTCTTACACTTTAATATACTGTTTCAGCATTGCATTCGTTATTCTATCATGCTTGTATTGAAATGAGCATCTTTGGAGAATCTAGTTTTTATAAAGCTTTTGGTCAGATGTAACCGATCAATGTTGCTGGCCAAAAAATCCTCAGTAGAAATCTTTTCCTTGTGAATACTAGATGGAGGGTGAAATTTGCAGGAGCTGGAGCAAAGTTGCGTTCATCATGCCCCTGACTGACGTGCTGCGTGTGTGTGTGTGTTTGTGTGTGTGTGTGTGTGTGTGTGTGCAGGAGGAACCTCCCCGGCGACAGGCAGAAGGCCCTGGACATCATGCTGCCCCTGGTGGAGGGTGAGGAGCAGGTAGCCTCTGACATCTACTGCCTGGTGGGACGCATCTATAAGGACATGTTCCTGGAGTCGCACTTCACCGACACGGAGAGCAGAGACAGCGGCACGCACTGGTGAGAGAGCGAGGCAGGAGCTGAGTGGAGAGAGAAAGAGAGCGAGCAAGTGTGGGTGACTGAGCGTTGGTGTGTATCTGCAGGTGTGTAGATACAAAGGGCAACGGTCATAAAGCCACCAATCCTTGCCGACCAATCTCACCAAATGTGAAACAGCTACCAAAGTACCTGTAGCTAGCTAGTTTCAGCAGGTCAGGTTTCAGCGTTAAAGGATTATTTTGGCACCGTGTGTCCACTAGAGAGGAAGAGGTATTTAGAAAACCCGCCATATACTGTCACTGTGCTGTTACATAACATTACAGGTATTAGACTTTTTCCACAGCAGCCATTTTGACAGGAAATAGCAGGTAAACACAGGTGTTACTAATGACATTAATGAAGGATCTTTTCCATTTAGGTCTAACAGAGTCAGAGTCCTGCTATTGTTCAAGCTGGCTCACCGGAAGGACCCTGAACAGAACCTTCATTAATGCCATTAGCAACAGCTGTGTTTGCCTTACTATTTCATGTCAAAATGGCTGCTGTGAAAAAGGTCTGTTAGGTAATGACTTGAGGAGAGTTAGCTAGGTTTTACATTTTAAGCAAAGTGTAAGCAAGCTAACCTGCGAGTTAGCATGCTTACACATTGCAGAAGTTTTACACACTTCAAATTATTTAGCTTATGGCTATATGGTTAACATTAGCTAAACTGACAGTTGGATATTTTACTTACCAGTGTCGAAAGGCTTGAGTGTCGGGGTTCCACACCTTATTGCCTGAATCCACTTAGCGCTTCTGAAAGCCTTGTTTTTTCCTGTGGATCCTTGACCTTGTTTTTAGTGCATCCCACCACACATCGGCTTTTGGGCCTTTTTTTCTAGCTTGTTAATAAACCAAAATCGCAATGAGACACAGTCATGCAATGTAAAGCCAATGGTGAGCGATGGAATGTTTTCTCCTCTGTGGTGGGCATTGCACTTTATGTCGTCACTACAAATGGAAACCTCTAACAGGATAATGCACCACTGCCTCAAAATGACTCCAAGTTCAGTCCAGATCTCAGTCCCTTATCCCTAAATTGAAGTGTTAAAATAAACAATATAACTCATAATTCTAGTAGAAGGGATAAATCAAAACAGAGGCCCAGCAGATTTAACCAGTTACAATAGTTACTTTAACACTTAGAATGACTGATCTATAATAAATACAAACAGAAAAGACAGTCTAGACCAAAAACAAGTATTCAGGCAAAAACCTACACCTTCCCTCTAAAGGGAGTCAGAGCCAAACCCAGTACACACCACAACTTGAGCTGTTTAAAGCACAACAAATAGACTCCAGCAAAGCAACACACAGCAAAGCTGACGAATGGCCGACTGGCACCATCTGCCTCTTCTTCCAGGCTTTTATACCTGGTCACTAGTAATAAAGACCAGGGAATATAGCCATAATGTGAATGGGGTCTGTCTTTTGGGAACAGGGAATCTCTTCGTGACTGTATGTGGGCAATGTTTCGTGACCAAAATTTACCAAAGTGAAGACATTACCTATATCCCTGAACCCTTTTCACACAGTCAAAGTTCCCTAGAGTTGTCATTCCTGCAGATTCTCTCTTGTAAAGGCTCGTGACTTGCACCTCATGCAGGTTGGTGCTCGTCACGAACGGGGCGAGGAGCATGGAGGCTTTGGGAGCTGTCGGAAGTTGATTCATAACAGCATAATAATTACAATATAAGGCTGCTAATTGCCTTCTTCTGGAAATTGCGTTTAAGATATCTTTGTTGATTGAATTGGATGTCTGTTTTGCCAAGCTCCCATCTGGCCGTTATTTTCAGTTCGTGTCACAGCTTGGCACGCACCTCGAATAATATTCTCAGCCCTTCCCGCTGCAAAACAGATTGCTCGTTAACTAAATGAAATTCTTGTTTTGTGCGTGTACAATTGTGCTTAGCAATCTGTGTGCTCAACTTAATGTGGCTGTAATTGTCCTGGAACTTTGAATGTCCGGGGAGTCCAGACGAGTCCCATGAAAGCGTCTGTTATCACCACGATACATCAGATTTGGAATGACGCAGTGAAATGCTTCGAAATTAATTTTTTTTCTCTCTCTCCTCTTAGGTTTAAAAAGGGTTTTGAGTCAGAACCGACACTACACTCTGGTATCAACTATGCCGTTCTACTCTTGGCAGCAGGACACCAATTTGACGCCTCTTTCGAGCTTCGCAAAGTGGGTGAGTGAATAATAGTCTGTGTTTCTGTATCATTCCTGATATCAGTGCCTTTTAAGCTGACTGTGCTAGGGACTTGGCTGCTTTTCCATTTCATTCCATTAAGCCTGCTGACTAATTGTTGAGTAACCAGCCTCCATTCTCTGTTTGCTCTGCAACAGTCCGTTATCATCAGTCTGTCCAGGTGACCAATATAGCCAGTTTCTAGAACATAACCTTGTTTTTGTGACTCCATACAAGGAAGGCAGAATGGTGGTGTCTGCTGCGAGGTTATTACAGCAAAATCAGATTATACATGGTGACGTTTCCCCCTGTTCAGCATGCTGTTAAGCTCTTGTTCCCAATCTTCTGCTTCTGCCTTGAAATCTGAGGCTTGCAGCGGCTCAGGAATGTGGGAAGCAGGGCGGCAGGCCTGGGAATCGGCCTGCAGCTCCCTCAATGAGCCCCACCCTCCATCTCTCTAGAGCCTCATTGTTACGACTCCCACCCTCCTCGCCAGGCCTTCAGGTTCTGCTGCAGGCTGTGCAGGACATGTAGGGGCAGCTTCCCCCAACAGCACGGCTAAGGACATTATCACCATTGCTCTTATCTCTTACAGTTACAGTGGTTGTAATGTAAGCGCAGGCAGCTGTACCGCATGCTGTGGCACATCCATCTAGGCAGTATGGCAATGTTGTTGTTGAACTCCCTCCAGGTTCTCCTTAGGCACCTTGTCTACCTGATCTCTGTTGGTCTTGGCCCGGGGGTAAACACTATAGCATCACACTGGGCTCCCCTGTATGAAAGCCCCCGTGCCTCTTTCTTGCTGTTTTCCAGGAGTGAAGCTGAGCAGCCTGCTGGGTAAGAAGGGCAGCCTGGACAAGCTGCAGAGCTACTGGGACGTGGGTTTCTTCCTGGGCGCCAGCATCCTGGCCTGTGACAACACCAGGGTCATCCAGGCCTCCGAGAAACTCTTCAAACTCAAAGCCCCCATCTGGTGAGAGCCCGCATCAGCTGTTCTTGGATCATTATGCCGAAAAGCAGAAAACATTGAGACTATGTTCATCTTCAGCAATGTCTGTGTTGTTGTGATAGGGGTGGGTGTGTATGCTTTGCCTTTTCTTGAAATCACAGTAGCAATCTGTGACCATTGTTCAAGCACTTTTTGTCCTCTTGGAGATTAGAAAATGTCACAAGCAAAGCAACACACTCAAATAGCCCTCACTCTTTATATAGATGTTTGATTTATCTGACAGCCCGGTCTCCCAAAATTTTGTGAAATGAGCCAAACAATGCAAATGCTCCTTTCACAGAAATTGAGGGAAATCCATTTCCCCACCAGGAAAGGATTATTTAAAACAGACACAGCATAAAACATCAACATAATTTGATATTGAAATTGGAAAGCTCGCGTGGGCAGATGCATTTAAGCTCTAATGATGCAGGTTCAATTCCCATGTCGAGATGTGTTTTACTGTGAGTGAAGTTTTTCAGTGAAAGTTTACATCTCAAGGAATCAGAGCAGCACAGATGAAGGAGGAACACGGGGTCAGCAGCAGAGCAGCACCCCTATGGAACATAATCTTCACAGTTTGACAACACATAGTCTTTGTTTCAAAGTTTGGGCTCATTTCACAACATTTTATGATTTGGTTGTACATACATTATGCAGAGTAGTGTAATCAACTGTGTAGCTATGTTTTGCGCTTTCATTTTGCACTATATGATGTCCTGCTGTTATTTTACCTGTATATAAGCACTGTGAAAGCACTTAAAGTCTCCTTTAAAGTCACAGACAAATGTGACCTGGCATGGAAAAACGAGCACCTTGTGGCAGACAGTATTAATTTTTTCTTATGCTTTCCTAAGTTTAAAATAGTATGGTATATTACATAACAAGTATTATGGATTTCTCAGTTCACTGTTAGTTAATTTTAGTCTCTGTCTCATTGATTTCAGGTACCTGCGCTCGCTGGTGGAAACCATCCTGATCTACCAACACTTCAAGAAGCCTGGCATGGAGCAGCCAGCCCCCAGGCAGGAGCTGGTGGATTTCTGGATGGACTTCCTGGTTGAGGCCACCAAGAAAGACGTCTCCTCTGTCCGATTCCCTGTAAGTGACCACAGTCAAGGCACTAAACCTCCAACTGGTCCAAAAGAGCTGTTCTAGGGCTAAACAGTGGCTCTCAGGTGTGAATGCATGAATGTGAAGCACGTTTTGCTAAGAGTATGCATGCTCAGCAAAGTATCGATAGTTAAATAAAATGTAAAAAAACAAACAAACAAAAAAAATCATAGATGTTTTTTTTTCTTTCTCCAGGTGTTGATACTGGAACCAACTAAAGTGTATCAGCCTTCATATTTGTCCATAAACAAGGATGTGGATGACAACACAGTGTCCATCTGGCATGTGGCGCCTGATGACAAGGTGGGTGTCTAACCACACTAAGATAACATTTATGTTATCCAGAATTCTTGACTTCTCACTTTGCTTTTTCCAGTTTGCCCATTTTTATAACTTTGCAATCAGCATCAACATTAAGGTTCCAGTCTTAAGGAATAGAGAAGAATCTTTGGAGATACAGCCTTTGATCAACTGCACTCAGGAAATAATGAGAAAAGAGACACCAAAGTCATCCATGTGTCCCCGGTAGATCATCGGCTCCCTTGTTCCTTGCTAACACTTTAGCATGCACTATTTTGAGTGAAAGCAGGCTCCATGCTAACGCTATACTCACCTTGAGTAACAGTAAGTGACGCATTATTTCAAAAGTGAGAAAATAAGAATTTGTAGTGGCTGTAAAACTAAAGTGGCATGTCTAATTTGATGATATATGAATAAGCCTGTCAGTTATGTGAACGTGATTTGGTATTGTGATACTAAAATGCTTGTTTTGAACTGTTTTGAACTAGCTGGGAGTACTTTCCCTGTTTCTGTAGGAAGTATAGTCAGCAAGTGATTGTAGACTTTGTACAGTTAAACTGAACTGTGCACTGGATGAATACATGGTTGCACATTTAAAATAATTCCAATAATAAACCTGGTTATATCAGGTTTATTTTAATTTGCAACATTTTCAAAACATATGAAACTATGTGCCATGGAAGAAAAAGTACATTGACAACTTTTTATAACTAAAAGGTCAGTCTCTGTACTTTGAATGGTGCTAGTGCCCTAATGCCACTGAGTATACAGTATGCTAAAGTGTTAGCATGCAGCACCAGAGCCAGTGATTTACAGCAGACATCCCACATAGCAAGTTTCTTCTGGCCCAGATCCAGTCCAGACTCACCACTTTCTTATGACCCACATCTGGTTTGGAATGACGGTCCTTAACTGGACCATATCTGGCAGCCCATATCTGGGCTACATATGGGCCTTATCGATGCCACAAATCAGCTGATATTTCGACTTAGAAATGGCTGTCAACCAGAAACATTTGCCATGCTCGAATGCAGATCCTCTTACCCGGCATTTGATTATGAGCTCTGGCCCATAATCATCTGCCGGAGCTAGAAGTGAGGCTGATGTGCTGCACCTCTTCTGGAATTGGCTCTTGGAGGTTTTGGTGTCCATGTTAGAGGTACACTATGCAAAACTGAGGGTTGATTCAAGTAAGGACTGGTTAGACTCACCTGACAAAAAATGTGGAATAAGCACGTTTATTGTTAGTTGAGTCTACTGGGTTCTCGCTCCAGTGCAATTTTACATTGTGTACCTTAAAGCAAAAGGCTAGTGTACACAATACTATATGTATTGCTTTAATTATGTCATCTGATTTCGCTTACAGAACAAGGGGATCCATGAATGGAACTTCAGTGCCACATCAGTACGAGGCGTCAGGTCAGCGGCTTCTACTTTTAAGTTCACGCTAATAATATAACTCAAAGTTATGACACCTGATCTCACACCTGTACCAAGAGGATGAGCAGGTTTAAGTTAACATAGGAAATGGTGGGTTGGTGAAGGGCTGGTTTGCTCCCCTTTGCCACTAAAAGCCACAGTCATGGGAATGTACTGAATCAGTTCTTCATCAAGGGATGTCACGACATCATACGACCCCCTGTCAGTCTTAGTACACGCCACCAACTCTCACCATGCTCAATTTGTTGCTACATAACCCATGATCAGTGCAAGCTTATCAAATACATACAGTCTATAGCTGTAGATAACATGTGCAGTGACATGTCGATTTGAATATGTGCTTACTAGCTGCTGAGCTCTCCAGGTTATCAGTGCTGTGTAAATTCTGTTTAATCCTGTAGTCTTTACATGTCTGCGTGCTCTGCTCCTCTTGTTCCACCGTCCTCAAAGGAATTTGGTGTCAGATCAGAGAAGTGGAGGGCTTCGCTCACATGTTGCTAGGGAACGTCTCGTTCTCGGTGCCCACTCACCCTGCAGACAGTCAGGCAGGACACAATAGCAGCTTTAGGAGCAACAATACAGCCACAAATACAGGCACTCTGTTCTCTGGCTGAGCAGCTCTGGCCTCGGCACAGCGGCTACAACCTGTCTGGGCGCTCATCCCAGATCAGAAAAGTTTAACAAGAAAAGTGGTTGGGCTGAAACTGCTGATAGCTGATATTTTGTGCCAATGTGGATATCTTTAATATTTGAACACTTTCATGCTTTTTTTAAATTTGGAAGTATTCATTAAACACTAGAATTACTACTACTTATGCTATTACTACCACTGCTACTACAACTACTTTGTACTACTGCTAATACTAATGTTACTTCTGCTATCACTACTGCTGCTTCTGCTATCACTACTACTGCTACAACTACTACAGCTACTAGTGGCACCACTTGTGCTCTTATGGAATGAACAGTCACATACAGTGACAAACGTTCTTTTCTTTCATGCATGAGATTTAGTGATTTGATATAATGGCTTTAAAGCCTCCAATGAAAGGCTTCATTCAGACATTTTACTGCATTGAAGCCTACCTGTTCTCAACTGTTTGACCTCTTTCTCCTCAGCATCTCCAAGTTCGACGAGCGCAGTGCATTTCTCTACGTTCTTCACAATGCAGAGGACTTCCAGATCTACTTTTGCACGGAGATGCACTGTAAAAAGTCAGTCTTTCTGTTACGTCTGTCTCAGTGTTTCTGTGACACCAAATTCATTCATAGTCACCCGTTCCAGCTGTAACAGTGCTTGTCCACGGGGTCTGAAGAGGGGTGTTGAAAAATTCACTTTGCACATGGGTTTTATCTTGTGGTCTAGTGGTAAATAAAAAGCTAGCTAACCTGACTTCTAGTCAGTGATCATTATAAGCTAAACAACCACCCATACAAACAATAAAACCAATTATCTTTTTGAATTCCTGCTTTTGTTCCTCAAAACACCATCATACAGCTGACATCAGTTTGTACTTAATATGTATACTGTGAGTTTTTGTCATAAAGATAAGGTGGTAAAGATGATTCCGTTTAGGTGGCTTTACCTTCGACTACCTTCCTTGCTCATGCACTCATGACAGTGCTCACCTCAGGTGGGAAATTTCCCACCTTCCCAGTTGCCCACAAATGCACCTTGTTTGATCACCGCCATGTTCCTTACCTACTCAGGGAAGGACTGAATGTTCTGACTTGCGACTCTCACATCAGAGGCTCAGAGCACTTTCAGTCCCACTATGCCGAGTGTGAGAGCCAGTGAGTCATGCCTGCTGTTGTTGTGATGCAT
>OMKZ01021239.1:0-14149 GCA_900302535.1 Neoniphon sammara | reverse complement strand
ACTGGTCTTAATTCTGTATATACCAACAGTCCCTATTAAGTAGTTTAATCTCTCTCCTTCACTCCTACAGGCTATCTGAAGGAGCAGCTGGATGTGTACATGTCCCAGTTTCCCAAAGTCCGGATCATTCGTCTGAAGGAGAGGCAGGGCCTGATCAGAGCCAGGTTGGCTGGAGCTGCTGTTGCCAAAGGTAGGCAATGTTCCTCCTTTGATCCTGCCGCTATCACTGCATTATGGTTTGGGATATGGAAATAGCAATCACTTACATTAATAGCATTATCATGTTAATATATGTTTTATATATTGGGAATGTTTGTAAGTACTGTATATATGTGTGTTGCTTATATATAAAAACAAACAACAGCCTCATCAAGGTGTTCCAGGAAGTAGTAATGGCTACTTAACGTCCCACCTTCAGTATGTAAATATTGTAAATCCTGTCCCATAGAGGTGGCCTGTGTTTTTTGACTGCAACAGGTTGTTTGCTTTCCTCTTAGGTGACGTTCTTACCTTCCTTGACTCCCACGTTGAATGTAATGTGGGCTGGTTGGAGCCGCTGTTAGAAAGAGTCTATCTGGACAGGAAGAAAGTGGCCTGTCCAGTTATTGAAGTCATCAATGATAAGGATATGAGGTGAGTCAACAGAGCCGTATTTGCGTATGCTTAAGTGATGCAATGGATGTGATAATGTATGCTTGAGTAATGTTTGTTAGAATAAGATAGGATAAAATATAATATTTAAATAGGAAAAAGTCATTATGATTATATGGCTTATTTCCTGGTTTTTCTTTTCAGTTATGTGCTGGTTGACAACTTCCAACGAGGTATTTTCAAATGGCCTTTGGTGTTTGGTTGGAGCACATTACCAGATGAGCACATTAAAAAGAATAACATGACCATCGCAGATCCCATCAGGTACTTAAACACAGTCAGTTGATATGATTTGACATGATAAGAAGCTAAGAATTGTGGTGTTATTGCTCTTCATTATAAATGCATAAAGTAAATACAGAATTATATAGCAGTTGGAATTACACTTTTTGACACTTAAACTTATTTTGTTTTTTTTGTTTTTTGTTTTTTTCCCCCACAATCATACAGGTGTCCAGTTATGGCTGGAGGCCTTTTCTCCATAGACAAGAAATACTTCTATGAACTAGGTGCCTATGATCCTGGACTGGACGTATGGGGTGGGGAAAACATGGAAATTTCTTTTAAGGTATATCACATTTCACACACATACATGCATGAATATTGGTCATACTTGTTCAGGGACCCCACAGCACAAGTCACACGTCAACAAGTCCTATTATTACTTTTGTATTGTCTTTTGGACAGATTTGGATGTGTGGAGGGGAAATAGAGATTATCCCCTGCTCTCGAGTGGGACACATTTTCCGGGGCCAGAACCCTTACAAGTTCCCCAAAGACAGGCAGAAGACTGTGGAACGAAACCTGGCCAGGGTGGCTGAAGTGTGGCTGGATGAGTACAAGGACCTTTTCTACGGCCACGGCTACCACCACCTGCTGGATAAAAGTGTTATTGACATTGGCAACCTCACTGAGCAGATAGAGCTGAGGAAGAGGCTCAAATGCAAGAGCTTCAAGTGGTACCTGGAGAATGTGTATCCAGATTTGGAGGCTCCCTTGGTCAAAGCTGAGGGTCTGGTATGTGGATTGGATACTTTACAACAAATGCTTTGTTAGTTTTTTTTTCTCCACTGTGACTCACAACACTCTGTTTGCTGTGTCCACTTAAACATTGTTTGCATTTCCTTAAAGCATCCTTTAAAAGTGAAAGCTAATTATGTTTGCCCTCCATGAAGCTTTTGTAATCTCTGCTAAGAGCTCCTTAGCAAACCCAGCCCAAACAGAGACTGATTGTACTGCTATGAAACAATGAATGGCTGTCCGTTAAGGCCTGTGACAGCTCTCTGTCAGGGTTTATTGAAGGAACCAACAAAGCAGAACAAGGCCTGTCTGTCATGTGGCATGCTGAATGAGCACACAGATGTTTTCACTTCTGTTTTCCCAGGTTTGTAATGTTTTTGCTGTTTCATTTTTTTTAGATATTCAATCGCGGCTTAAGGAAATGCCTTGTTCTGCAGGAAGGCTCTCTTTCTTTTGAGATATGTGATCTCAGTAAGCAGGTAAGTATCTCACCCCTGCTGAATTTCAGGTGTTTTTATATTGTAACAAATTATGTCATACCAGATGTTCACATAGCAAGTAAAGACAGGTATGCCAAGGAAAAGTCCTGAGCAGTTTATTGGACACCAATACCAAAACATTACACATATCTCACATTATGCAAATTACCTTTTTTTTGTTATGTTCACACTAATGATTGGGTTTGAACTCAAAGGTGGGAGGAAAAAAAAGATAAAGTAAAACAAAAATATCCAAGACTAAACCTAGAGCAGCCCGATATGGGACCTGAGCCAAGACAAATGAGGGTAGAGTCCAAAACAACACCAAGACTTTCAAAATGCGGTTTTGTTGGATTCAGAACACTGAACAACCCCTTGAAAAACCTATAGTTTACAGGAAGCCTAATTACATGCCTGTCACTCTTCCCTTCTCTCTGTCTCTCTGATATTTAGACTCAGCACTTTAATTACACCTGGATGAGGCACATTTGCCAGCAAGATTTATGTATCACTCCTCAGGGCAAGGAGACTGGCTTGGCTCTAGAAACGTTTGATAGTGCCAAGCCCAATCTCCGCTGGTTCCACAAGGCCTCCAACTCAGCACTGGTAGGTTGGCTTTGGGTGTGGCATTTGCTTTGTCCTCCATATTTGTTTTTCTTTCATTTCACAACTCCAGAAATTTTTGGTCTCTGCAAGAGCTATTTCAAACAGTAAGATTGGTGTTAGCAGTTCTTGGGACACCACTGGTGATCTGCTTTAAGTTTTGTAGAGTGAGTTTCATGGCTGTAGCTGTGTTTATAATGTTTTGACTGAATTGTGTCTTCTGTTTTGTCTTTACCAAGGGAGAGCACCTCCTAGCAGAGTTTATTCCTCACCATATGTGCCTTGAGGCAGGGCATCGGGGCGACACTGTCCACCTCAACGAGTGTGAATCCAGCAGTGCCTTCCAAAAGTGGCAGTTCACACACTACTATGTAAAGTGATGGGACTGAAGGAGTTAAAGTGTTCAACATGCACTAGAGACTCTCAGTGGACTCCCAGTCTGTGCTGCAGCACTGACACCGAACTGTCCAAACCAAGTAGGAAGCGTGTTGTCGGCAGTAATATGTTTGGTGCTAATGCTGTGTTGCTGTGAAGGAGATGGGGTGGGGATGTGCGTTTGTTTTTGTAGCCCTTTTCTCTGTATCAGCCTTGACTGACCTTGAATTTAAATGCTAGGGCCAAAGAACAGAGAGCATCTAGTTACTGTGATGGAGTTACAGTTTTCTGGCTCCACATATTGGAAAATTTGGTCTTGAGGGTGCTAATTTTAGAAAAGATTTTCTACACAGACATTTGGTAAATGGATAACAGATGTGGCTGAGAGGACTGTATGAAATTGGGCTTCAGATGATGGATGATGGAAGAACACTATTTGATAACATTTTATTCCTAGCACATGTAGTTTGGCTGGCAAAGATCATACGGTGCCTCAAAGGATCAATCTGAAAAAGAGTATGTTCTTGCTGTTTTCGTCATGGGGAATGAATTTGATTTAAAATTAAAATGCATGCAATGTGTCAGAAGCTTTTACCTTGACTCTACATATCACATCCTCTGATGAGACACCTAGTGTTTCTAGATGTGACCCACTGTATGTAAAGTTTGATGAGGCACCTTGGCGAAATGACTACTTTTCTGATTTTAAGTGTTACATTTTTTTGGGATTAGATTTTGTTGAGTGTATTGTCTCCCGGTATGCATTTCTTGCTGTCACTAGAGGGAAGTGTTGGTTCAAGGTACCCAATAAATCTGTGTTGTGTAATTTTCTGACTGATGATCAATATCTTACCCACAAATCAATGGAATTGCATTTTCTTACGAAGGTAGAAATAAAGATGACTTAAGATAAAGGCTTATGCACTATTCTTCAGTTTATTGCACATTAATTTCTTCCACTAGCCACCAGTAAACAGTATGTAAGTATTATATACTGACTTGATGAAAGATACAAATATAAACTTACAGAGTTTGATTAAGAGCCGCATGATGTCATTTTATGTGGAAAGTACTGAATTACACATTGTCTAAACAACTCAAAATGCAATGGCAATGACAAGCACAGGTTTAGGCATTAGTCACTTGCAAATAGTTCCTTAAGATGCTTACCTTCATAGTTACACTGCTTACACAGAGGAATGCTATCCAGGGGCTCAAGGATACTGAGTGTCTAATACCAACCAACATAGTATTACCTAGCAGGATTATAAGGCCTCAAGCTTCTTATTAATTAATCTACTGTTCAAATACCTGCCTTACATAAGATGGTTCCTGCTGCAAAACTCTCCAATGAAAGACATACCTTGAAGATATTACATGGATACCCAGTTACTATGCAACAGATATGAATAGCATGCCCTATGCTTCAACTAGAAGTTTGCAATTAATCCTGACCACGTACATAAGGTATGTGTAACCCAAGCATTACACTGGAGTTTTTCAGTAAGCATTTTAGCAACAATGATGTGTAGATTGTGTACCATATGATAGACACATAACTAAAATGATTATTACTCCAGTTTCCACAATGTTTGCTTTTGAATAATGGATGCTGCTTGTTATGCATCACATCTGCCTTTAACCCTCAAAATGCATTTAAGCCATCCTCCTATAAATTCATTATCATGGACTCAAACTCGTCTATCTTCTGGCGGGTGTTGCCCCTTTGAATCTTGCGATAGGAAACGGTGTTGTATTTGGTGGAGATGTGGTGGTTGAAGGATGTTTTGCGGTTGACGGTGCGGCCAGATTTCTTTGGCAGAGGCAAAGTGGAGTAGCCTGGTTTTGAGTCCTGAGGGGACCCCAAGGAAACATGGAAGTTGTGGTCTTGCTGTGGCTCCGCTGGTTCCTGCTCATCCTGACTCTCACCACATGCTTGAAGTTCATCACTAGACATCTGGTCTGGGTCTTCTGCCTCCCCGTTCACCTTGATATCCCTCCTCTCTTTGGATACATCAAAAGGCTCCAACTTTGGTGTTGGTGCCTCTGTCAACTCCTGAGGTGACAGTACCTCCTGTTCTTCCTCATCTGGTGCAGGCAAATAAAAAGAAATTGAAAAAAATCTGTTTTGTATTTTGATAATACCCTTTCTCAAATTTCGACAACTTAATACACTAAATAAACCCTATTTCACTGCATAATGATACATTTCTCTTACCTTTCCCTGATGGTGTGCTCTGCTCTGGCTGTGTTTGTCGCTCTGTGATTGCACTGTTTGCTTCAACCGATTCTCCACCAGAGCTCACCGACTCCTCCAGGGCTGAATCATGCTGTGTACCTGGATCTGCAGCGTCTGATTGGGATTCTTGGTGCTCTTTCTCTTGGTCTGTTTGAACGTCCTGCACAGTCTCAGGTATGCTCTTCTCTGTCTGGGAATCGTCTTTGTCAGTAATGGGATCTGGTCCTTTATCATTTTTCTGTGGGACTGGCAATTCAGCTGCTTCACTGTTGACTAGACTCCCGTCCCTACACTCTTGAACACCAAAAGCACAAGAGGGGGCCTCTTTCGTGTCCTTAAAAGCTTGGTCTTCATCGGTATAGAGTACAGCGTCATCTCCCTTTTTCTCAGGCTCTTCCAGGGGCTGGTTCATCTCCAGACTGATCCCACTGATCATCTCCATCACCTGGGATCCCACTGTATCTTTGTCATGTGTGAGATCCATGGTGTTTGGAGGAGCCACGCACTTCTCGGCCTCCATCTTTGCTTCTCCTCTATGCTGTTGAAAAGACTCTAGCTGCTCCAATGTTGTTGGTTGCTTCTTGCAGATCCTTGATTGAATCCAAAGTGAATCAGCATCTGTGCATTGTCAGCTGGTTTTTGCAGAGAGCCATTCCAAGTTGTGTCATCAAAATATTCATTCTTATCCTACATTGTCATAGAATGAAGAGAGAATTCATCCTGCATTTTAATCAATGGTGCAAGGTCAGGCTGTCTTTTTGTGCTAGTGAACGATGTAATTCTGTGTGCGTGTTGAATCACTGAAGAACAGGGGTTTTGTTGTGGGACCAACAAAGGCTCTTTGTGGCTTTGGCATCCACAAATGGAGTGATTGTACAAATTCTTTAATCTTTCCTGGGTGACTACTTTCTTCCTGTAACATTATGAGTCTGGATTAACATTCCCCTATAGGTTTACTCTGTTGCACTGCAATTTAAGCTAATGAACAGTGAATCTTTTTGCACATTTGAAGGGTGAACCTTGTTATGTATTAAGCTTAATTTGAATATGTAATGCACATAAAGTCCTCAAAATCTTAAAAGAATAGTTTACCCAAAAATAAATATTTTGTCATTACCCTCATGTCAATAAAAACATCACTGAACACGCACACGCGTGAATGCTTTTGAAAGCATGCCTATGTGTATATTCACAACCAATTCAGCTTGACCAGCGACCTTTCACAATTTCTGTATTTTCATGTTCAAAGGTTTGTTAAAGAACTGTCGTTCCTCCTCTCTATCAAGACTTCAGACTTTCTTTCTTCTTTCTTTGAATTTTTGGTACATAAACAGCACTGGAGCAGAGCTCTTTGTGTTTATGTGACGTAGGCCTCTGTGTAGAAAAAGTGTACAGCACATCATAATGGAGAGAGGTTGCAGGTTCACACGATGTTCATTATGAACACGCAACATGTGGGTGGGTGCATGTAAGTATGAATGTTTCCGAACAGTGGTTTTAGTGAACGTGTGTGCTAAATACTGTTAGAAATGTAGGTCTTTTGGCCACACTGGCCACACTGGCATCAGTTGAGTTCACAATTATGCTGCAAGAGCTTTTTTATGTAATTTTATGGTCATCTTTGGCCTGTTTTGGAAATCTAAAAAAGAAATTCTTGGCCATTTCAGTTGTTTTGGGGGAACAACTTTTTTTGAAACTATGTTGCAGAGGGGGACATTGATTTTTAAATAAATGTCTAAAATGAGTCCATTTATTTTCCTTTTTTTAATGAAACATTCACAGAAAAAAGTTGATAAACTTCCTCATTGCTCCTGTTTTAGTTCAAAATAACAAGCGATGGTGTTCAATGACTAAATCATCAAGTGTGGGAAAACGTGCAGTTTAATTAGTTCATCAGAATGTGGAGTTAGTAAAACATAATCCTACAACACTGTTGCTGCAGAATCTCTCTCTCTTTCTCTCTCTTTCCTTTTTGACATAGAGCTAATTAGCAGCAGGAGGTAGTCAAGGTGTGATTCTTTACAGGAAATAAGTAGGCCTTCCTATAACTACTTCCCACTACACACCAGACGGTGATTTGACGTTGATCTGTGGTTTAAAAGAGTACAAACCGTGACAGCCGCTCTTGCGTGAAGTTTGTGGCTTCAGTTTCACAAGCGACCTTATTTTTAGTTGTTGGAAAAATCTTTGTTTATGCTTATGAGTAAATTAGGTGTTGCAAATGTAGAATATTTTTGTATCATCAGTAGAAATCTGCAATATAGCTCACCCCACCGCTCAGTCACCCTTTTCTTGTTGGAATTTCAACTTTGGAATGAGTGTGCATCACCATCTGGTGGAGTGAGCCCTAAAAAGGCCATGGCTGAAGAAAAATAAAATATCTGAAGAAAAACACTGAAGCATCTATACAAAAAACAGTATCAACAGTATTTGCAGTATCAATTATATTCATTTTATTCATATAAAAAATCATAGTCTCTTGTATACAGAAAATTTTGATGTAATGGTCCTATCACCAACATCAAGCAAACTGCAGAAGATAAAGAGCAAATCAAAAAAACAATCTTTACAAAACTTCATTGCACCCTTTTTCCACTGAGAGTAATGCAACCCGACTTTCAACACATTCACGACACACAGAAAACCGTTGTGCAGCATAGTATGTCTCTAAACACTGAAAGCAGGTTGTATATAACCTGAAAATGATTTTGGAAATGAAAATATTTAACAGGGTAGCACCTCTCTCGCCCACATCCTGTTTTGAGCTCAGCAGCTCTCTGTGTGGTGCAGAGCGATGGTTTTGAGATTCCACTTTGAACATGACAGATATGCTGCTCTTAACCTGACATAACCAACTGAATGGAAAATTGAAGGGTCAAGTGATACATATTTTGGTCACATTCAAGATGCTATATGAACACAGCATCTCAATCCTATGTACTGCAGTTCTTGCAGTTACAATTAATGCTAATTACCAAGTGTGATTATGGCAAAGCACAAGCTTTTCAGTTCTTTTATTCAAAGTAAAAGGCTACATAAATTCATTCATCATTCACCACAGCCTGGTACACATACGCTCACTGAAAGGCTTGATCAGAGGAAGAACATTTTTCCATTTTCATAATGCTTATTTGGCACCATGAGACTGACTCCGGGTCATGTAGCGAGCCAAGCACACCTTCAAACCTCAGCTCTCTCTTGGGCAAACTTTGACTTTGACAATGTCCTTGTGCCAAAATGTCTGTCTTCACTGTGTTCCCCTAAAGGAGCAAAACTCTTTCAAAAAGAGGTTACTCCTGTCTTCAAGTGTGGGGAAACACTTCATTATGTTCATCTTTCTTTCAACTTTTTGGTCTATGAACTTTCTGAGTTTCTGAGCACATGTGACCTTGTCAGTCCTTTGCAGTATCAAATACAGACCAGAGCTGTTTGAGACTAACTCACTTAAAAGTTTATTGCTGTTAAAGAAGGCTGGGCTGCCAGTGGGGCTGCAGCCTGGGTGTTTGGTCCCAGCTCTTCTTCTTCAACTGACCGGCTGAATCCAGGAATTAATTTGAGAATATGTTTGCGGACACTGGCTCGCCTGCCTTTCCTGGGGAGGGTCCCAAACACGGTCGAAGCCCTGGTTTCCTCCCATTTGGGAGACAGGGAGCTGCTGCTGCCGGCCAAACTGGAGCTGCTGGCGCGTCCGAGGATGCGGTGATGGTTGTAACCAGAGGACAACCTGCTGGAGCCCTCCTGCGGTGAAAAATCTTTTGAGAAGAAGCAGCTGTCGTCTGTGGTGCTGGCTGCACTGCAGGGGCTGGGAGAGGTCAGGTCCCCGAAAACACTGGTCTGGTCGCTGTCATCGGTCATCACGCTCCTGTAGCTGCTGTCACTGGAAAATCTCTGGCTGCTGCGGCATGTGGGGGAGTCGAGAAACAGCGGAGAGTCTAAGGCGTGATGAAGGCTGCTGTCATTCAAGTTACCTGAAAACACAAAAAAGGAGTCTTTCTTAGATCCAGCATGAGGTTACAAAGAGTAGGGGTGCAACAGTTCATTCATTGCATCAATGTATTGATTATAAATTGATTCAGTTTCAGCTGAAATACATTAATAGAATGAATCACTGACTTTGGTCTCAATTGATATGAAATGCTTTTAATTGATTGATTCACAGTTCTTAAAAAAATGAAGACCTAGCATTTGTGGTGATACAACAGAATTCTATAAATTGCAACTTTTTGGCAATAAAGCGTTTGGTCTAGAATAAATATTGTTAAAGTAATTCTGTTGTGTGATTTCTTTCACACATTTCTGAAGAAAAAAGATATGCACATGGTTATTAATGTATAATATTCTGTCCAAAGTTACTGAATTGAATTGTTGACTTGAATCAGATTGAATCATTCTAAAAAAAAGGGTTAAATTAAAAAAAAAAAAAAATTTAATTGCCCACCAGTGAATTGACAATCAAATTGAATTGACATTAGGCCAAAGAGTCACACCCCTAATAAATAGGTTGAATAATCATGACAGGTATTGAACTGAGGTCATGTGAACATGCAAACATGCCTAAGTTCTCATTTCATAGTAAAAGACGCAGCAGCGTACATTTTTTACGTCATACAGGTCTGTAAACAAGAAATCTGTCATCAGTTTCTCAGTTAAATCTCTCAGGGGAACTCCTTCATGTATTATATGTTGAAGTTCACACTTCAGCTCACATCAGAAATATTCTAGCTAAAGGAAGATGACAATGGTTGTGAGAAAGGAAGTGTCGTGGTTTGACAGCTGGGCAAGGCCTCTCACCTCGCACAAGACGTTTTTCCTGTAATGTTAGTGCTTGCATCTCCACCCATTTCTCTCGTAGTGTTTGCTGTATGGGCAAAAACGAAACATAACAGTTATTTTCACAGTAAATTCATCTTCGCTTAAGCTCAGACTTGTGAGGACAATACCTGTATATGAGAGCACAAAATAGCATGAGTGTTCCCCATTGCACACGGTGAAGCAGGTCAACCAGTAATTACCCACAGTGTGCTAATTTTGCTCTTTTGTGTCACTGAGGTGGGTTAATGTGGTTTTGTAGCAGCTATTTTTTGGCCACAGAGCAAATGTCAACAACAAACTTGGGCAGTGTCAAAGAGACACACCTTAAGCAAGTTCAGCTTCTTCTCCAGCTCAATCCGCTTCACGATAGTCCCACACACAGTCTCCATCCTAGAGTCACAAACACATAAATGAACATGCAGCCAGAAAATACTGCAGACATTGCATTATTCTGTACACGGCAGTTACAATATAGTTTCTCTAGAGTGGATCTATGTGTGGTGCATGTGCTGTATCAGCATGATAGTCTTATCATTGCTTATGACTCACTTGAGTAGGTTGGTGGACTCTCGAATCAAGTCAACTATGCGCTGATGAGACGATCCTTCAATACTCGCCCCATTGATGCTGACGATAACATCCCCTAAGATGAAACAGGAAGCGTTTGTGCATGTGTGCAATATGCGTACGTGCAAATGAAGCATCTGTTGGTCTCCATGTGACAGAGAGGTAACATGAGGTCCTCTGAGGCATGTATATCGTGTCAGGGACCTACAGGGAGGATGTGGGAACTTTACCTGTAGTCAGACCTGCATTCTCTGCAGCACTGTCCTCCTGCACCCTGCACACAAACGTGCACATCTCCACTGCTGAGGTGCTCCTCAGCTGCAGGCCATAGGTCTGCAACAGGAGACACGTTGTCACACAAATAGGCAAAAACAGCACGATTACTCCACAAAAACATTACTTTTACAAACATTAACTGGTCAAAATTAACTATTCCAAATTCAATAATATTATAGAGTTAGAGATAAAATTGCATGATACATATTTATGTGTGCTTCACTGTGAAATATGTATGCAATGAGATGTGCCTTACCTGAATCTCAAATCCAAATGTTTCATTGTCTTGCTTCTCCAACACAACAGTGGTCCTGTGCAAAAAAAAAAAAAAAAAAGCATGCAATTATCATGCTGAAGTAGTCTTGCAATGCATTGCACAATAGAAAAATTATTTGTCCCGTGAATTACTGTATGCTGAACTGCAAATGAAATCTCATATATTTACCTCTGAGGGTCAGAGTAATCGACCAATGAGTTGGAGCTGGTTTGTTTGGTCTGCAAAAGGAGAAATGCAGAGTTCCTCTTTACAACAATGTACAGTAAAAGATATGAGTTTCAAATCACTCAGCCAGGTTCAGCATGTGCTATTTTTTAAGAACATGTTGATCCTATAGTCTGTTACATAACTCAGGAGATTAAAATTGTTAAAAGGCTTTATGCCTGTTGCAGGGTGCTGCAGCATTGTGGTTTTGCAGACAACGTAAATTGGCAAATTGCTTCTCCAACAATACTGTTTGAGAAATCTGTTTTACAGCTTTGTGTCACAAATTCACAATTACAGCACACATTCCTATTTTAATGCAGTGATTTGAAAAACAGAATTGTTAAAACTATGTGTAATATTTATATATTAAACTTGGGTTCTTGTCTCACCTGTTTCCATCCTCTAGGCAGAGTCCCTGTGCTCTGGCGGTGTCTGTCATTATTTCCCTTCAGTGATCGCCGGTACCAAAGACCACCTTTCTTCCTTGGAAAATTGTCCAAAATGTAACTTTCCTGGCTGCCCTGGCAATGAAGTCCATTGAAATTCATGGTAGACTGCATGGTAGAGTCGTCCTCAAAGCACCATCATGTCCCTCTACAGTAGCTCTTCATAGACTGTGTGGCCCTGCCCTGCTGTGCAGCCAGAGTGTATCAAAGCGGAAATCCACATCATGTGATGGTTGTGGTGGACCTGCATCTGCAGATCATAGCCTATTTTCTTGTTCACCTCTCTTATCCTTTTTTTCTTTTTTCTTTCTTGAAAATAGTCGGTCTGCTGCTGTGAATAGAGAATGAACCTGCTTAAGCTTTTTCCACTCCCCCTTCAAGCAGTCCCTTTTCTTTTGCAGTCTTTGCAATTCAATTTATGCTCTGTCAAAAATCAGCAATGCATGAGAAACTGCAGCCTCCACCAGCACCTGCTTCCAGTTTCTCTACTCTCGGTTTCTGAATGGGCTCGGCCTCAACCTGAGCCTCAGTCCTTTGGTCTGTCAAGCAGGGAGACTCGTCTTATGAGGACGGACAAAAGACTGATTTAGCTCGGGGCCAGTGACACGCTCTCCAAACAGACAGCATGGGTCATTGGGCCGAAGGCATCAGACATGGTTGGATCAAAAGAGAAATCACACACATAGGCCAGCAGTCAGGGAGACAAAAACACATGCCTGATGAGTTAAAGAAAACTGAACCACAGGCCACAAAGGCTTAACTTACCACACCCATGGCTTCTCTTTTATCTGCACATAGTATCATCTTTCACAGCGCACATAAGATTGTTAAAATGATGTTATGTGAGAGGGGCATGACTTTACACTCCTTTATAAGTATGGCCACGGCATCAGAGTGATTGGCACGCCACTTAAAGCTATACTGTATTAACCCAGTTGACTTACAGCAATCCCCTCTGCCCCACTGAACGTGTGTGACCCTCTGCAGCACCAGTGGCCAAGCTACCACGGGACTGTCTGGAACATTCCAGTGGGACATTGCTGAAATTTAAGCAGACAAAGGGCATCAAGCCACTTAATTTCTGGATTTCTATCAAGCATCCATAAGTGAGAGCAGGGGGTCCCAAAAGGGCAAAGAAAGCAAATCAAAAATGCATCATGGGAGAACACTTTAATGCAAGTGTAATATTAGAGGCAGGGAACGCAAAAAGCTGGTTTATATGCAGTCTACACAGTTTATCAATAAATTCAGATTACTGAAAATTTCCCTGTCCATATTTTTTATATATAGTGGTGTCCAAAAGTCTGATTCAATTACCGATAACTTTTGTTTCATCATTTATCAAAAAAATAATAGATTTTTTTTTAGTCCAGTGACATTTCTTAAAGGTACACTATGTAAAATTGCCAAAGACTGATTTAAGTGAGGACCCTTTACACTAGACTCAAACAAAAAATGTGGAATAATCATGGACTTCCTGAAAAATTACATGCTGCAGTGTTTGTCAGTTGAATCTGAAGGTTCTCACTTAAGTCAACCCTCAGCAATTTTGCATAGTGCAAACAAGATTACATAATTTTTCATTGAGTCAAGAATAAAATTGGTTAGCATTTACCTGTGGAAAATTTCTCAGTCTATGGTAGGGGAGACCGGGGCACGTTGTCACACTTTTCACACTCTTTTATATATCTTGGAATCATATATATTTTGCATATATTTTGAATTCATGTCATTTTCATATCATGTTTCAGTACAGACTTATAGGCATTTAAATAGTGAGTGTGCCCATGTGATACGTTGCCCCATCAGCGGGTAAGTTGTCACACTATGTGGGGTAAGATGTCACAATGGATTTTGCAACAAATAAAACAACCAGTTTATTGTTGTGTTAATATTTTTTTTATTCAAATTCAAAATTAAATTCAGCTACAGAAAGTTTGACCATTAACCATTGAACTTGAACAAATTCTGAAACGTGGACATTAAATCATTCCCAACTACAACTGGAAAATTATTTCAAACAAACAAAGGTATCAAACCTTAATAAACTCTCAATGAGCCTACTGTGCGTTTCACGCCCTGGATTCAAGTCTCTCTTGGACCTGCTGTTTGCTAATGGCTCCTCACAAACAAGGCACAGGCACTCATCTTCATCTGATGAAGAGGCATCTGAAGTTTTCCTATAATTTTCTTCCTT